>JAQZBX010093978.1:0-12084 GCA_029593785.1 Cabassous unicinctus | reverse complement strand
GAGAGAGAGAGAGAGAGAAGGGAGAGGAGAGAGAGAGGGGGAGAGAGAGAGAGAGAGGGAGAGGGGGAGAGAGAGACAGAGAGAAAGGAGAGGAGAGAGGGAGAGGAGAGAGAGAGAAGAGAGGAGAGAGAAAGAAGAGGAGGGAGAGAGAGAGGGAGAGGGGGAGAGAGAGGAGAAAGAGAGCACGAGCCACGGAAGCAGGAAGCTGAAAGGAATGGACCGCGGAAGAGGAGGGAGAGGCAGCAGCCGCGGGCAGGTGCCGAGCCCTGTGGGAGCCGAGCAGCACCGACACCCGGCCTTCGGGAAGAAAGCGCTGCCTAATAATGCTTTGATTTGGACATTTTCTTAGCCTCAAACTGTGAGCTAGTAAATCATCATTGTTTAAGCCAGCCCACTTCATGGCATCTGCTTTTAGCAGCCCAGGAAACTGAAACACTCAACTAGCATTTTTAAGTGAAAACTATGGTAATGCTGTTGTAGGTAATGCCAAAAAGAACATTCTCTCACTCTCACTCTCCTCAGCTGTTTGTCTTGAGCCTCGTTATAAAATGGATTAAAGGAAACTTAAAACATATGCGAGAAACAGCAAATTAGGATACATTAGAAGTAAGTAGCTATTAGAGCAGAGAAAAACAAGAGCAATGAAATATAGAGAGTATATGCCATAATTCTATAGAATGTGTGAAAGTTGACCATGAATTTGACTCCATGTTTCTTTCCTTAATGATACTGAAAATCTCAATGCTTGGGGGAATCATAAAGGTTCCTGATGCTAGAACCAGAGAGAACTTTCTTTCAAGCCTGCTCGTGAGGGGCCCGCCAGGGAAGGGGGCGTGCTAAGCGTGTTGTCGGGCAGCTGGGGGGCTCTGTGAGGCGGCGTGCGCCCCGCTCTGCTCCGTGGGTGCCCTGGCACGAGGCTCGGACCACGCTCTCTGAGGGAATTTCCTGTCAGCGTCATTTCCCTCAGTTGAGTTTTTTATTTTCCAGTTGAGTTTTTTAAAAAAAATTATGTCTTAGTTCTTTATTGTGAAAAATGTCAAGCACATATTAAAAGAGAGTCATATGCTGAAGCCCTGCTCACGAAGCTTCCACGTTAGCAGCTAAGGCTGAACTCCCACTCACTCCCTTTTCCCCAGCCCAGGTGATGTTGGAGTGAATCTCAGATATCATGGCATTTCATCTATAAATGTTTGGTGTACATCTCTGAAAAATAACGTTTTTTTAGAAAACGTAACCATCATGCCATTATTGTGCCTAAAAAACTGTAGGGTCCATACATTGCAATTGGTTGATATGAAAATTTAGCTTTTTTTCCTCTATAGGTTCGCCTCTTTCCTTTTCTCCCCTTGCAATGGATTTGTTCCAGAAATTAGGGCATTTATCCTGGCATGCTTTCTTCAGGATGGATTGACTTGTCAGGGTCGTCTGTATTTTCTGTATTCTGCACATTGGGACTAGAGCTTGATAGAAGCAGGTCTGATCTTTCGGCAGCCCTGCTCCGTCCGTCCGTCCGTGGGCATTTAGGAGCTGGTTCTCCCTCTGGGCTGAAGTCGCTGCGGAGACCCGTTGTTTTATTAGAGGCTGTGAGATGGTGATATTCCGATTCCAGCACTTCCCTTTATTTCTTAACTAGAATATTTCCATGAAAAGGAACTTCCTCCATCAGCTATTTGAGATGCAGGTTGATTAGGACAAGGAGGATAAATGCTCAGTTTTTCCCTGTTGTTCACCACGTTGCTCCATGTACCTGGGCATGGGTTAAAGGTAAACTCATGATTCAGACGCATATATATATATATTTATATATGTAGATGCTTCCCTCTAGAGAGAGAGAGAGAGAAAGAGCGAGCGTCTCAAGTCATCCAACAAGTGATGGGAACTTTCTAATTTGACTGAATGGCCATCTTCCCTTGGGCGTTTAAGCAGGTGATTAAAATTTGTGACCATTTGGCCAGATGCTTGAAAGTGTAGCAGCAGGCAGATTGCCTCAGCAGACTGCATGACGCGAAGAGGCACATAGTCAGGGGGCAGAGGTGGTTCCCCGGCAAAGCCTGGGCCTAAGGACCCCCGACCTTCTCTTCCATTCTCACCCGAGATGTCGCTGCCAGGTGACGTCTAGCTGTGCAGGCCTGAGCTTTGAGCCTCAGAGGACAAGGATTAGAAAAAACCCACAAAACTCCCGCGAGGCCCAGGCACTGGAGAGACCTTGATTCTGAAAGGGGAATGCTTTCAAAATAGTGAAATGTGAAGATGGACGAGCAGCCACCAGACGCCGCAGCCTCCTCAGGAGTGCTGCCCCCCGAGGACGGACGGACGGGCTGTTGGACGTGCAGCTCTTTTCCATGCTCTGCTTGACACTGTGCCTGTCTGAGGGCCGCAGGACGCCTCAGAACGCGTGCACCAGCCTTCCCATCACCACAGGCAGAGGAGGTAAAGCCGGCCTCAGTTATTACTGCCACGTATTTTGGGATTGAAGAAGGGGAAATATTTACTGAGCCACTTATTTTTTTTATCTAATGGTACTGTAGGCAATTTTATAAGTTGCCTCAAATTTTTCTGGAATGATATCATGTGTAAATAAATAAAAATAAAATAATGTTCATGAATGAAATTCCCTAGGTCCAGTACAATGTACAGTTTGTTTAGACAATCAAAATCAAATAGGGAAGCGGATGTGGCTCAAGTGATTGGGCTCCCGTCTACCATATGGGAAGTCCGGGGTTCGATTCCCGGGGCCTCCTAGTGAAAGGCGAGCTGGACCACGCGGAGAGCTGGTTTGTGCAGGAGTGCTGGCCCGCACAGAGAGCTGGCGCGGCAAGATGATGCAACAGAAAGAGACACAGAGGAGAGACAGTGAGAAACACAGCAGACCAGGGAGCTGAGGTGGCGCAAGAGATTGAGCGCCTCTCTCCACTCCAGAAGGTCCCAGGATCAGTTCCCGGTGCCTCCCAAAGAGAAGACAAGCAGACACAGAAGGACACACAGAGAGCAGACAGCACAAAAACAACGGAGGGTGGGGCGAGAAATAAATAAATAAAATAAATCTTTTAAAAAAATTAAAAAATCAAATAGTGCCAGTTCTGTTTTTTTTTTCAGGAGTAACTGGAAATATGTTCTCACTGAAACCCTAGGATATGGGATTCAGCTGAAACATGTTCCATCAATGCTGAGAAACAGTCATTTGGCTTGGCATACCTTTGGCCAAAATAGTATGAAAACTGATGCAGCCACCCGTGGGCTTTTCCTGAGGTCTCTTGTCTAGAGTGTAAGCAAGAACCAGTTGTCCATATACACCGGTGTTATTATATAAAATAATTTTCATCTTCCTGATGCGGCATCAGTGGCCCAGACGTCATCAAAGGATTACAGTTGACCAAGACCAAGGTCGTTTTGAGGTCATTGACACTGGGACCAATGGATGTCTTTCTGGTATGGGGCCCACTACATACCCTTCAAAGTGATTGTAAGATTCATGATAATGTGGAAGGAATTAATGGTGGTTCACAGCAGACTTTTTCACGAATGTGTCCAAAAAGACATTAAAAAAATATGCTTACCTGTTTCACAACAGTGCTAGGTGTTGGTGGTGGGTGATGTGTGGGAGCCCTGTGTGATGATGTGCATGTTTGTTTTGTGGGCTCACAACTTTTACTGTACACTTATTGCTTATGGATGTTCACGTATGAATGATAAACTTCAATTTTAAAAAGTTAAAAAAATATGTTTACCATAAGATGAGTAAAAACACTGTCAGATGTGGCCTGCCAGAATCAAGCTTATTCAGAAATCACTGCTGTTTCTTTGGTGTGAAAATAAATTGCATTTTTTTTTTTTTTTTGCCAAATCCCTGGTCTTTGTTAGAAACTCCTGTGCCACCTCTTGAATTGGGAACATCTTTCCCTGTGCTGACTCCCCAGCTTCGTTCCCACCCTGTCCCTGGTCAGGTCAGGATGAATGTATGTCCGTTGGTAGCCCACGTCCATTTTGCTTCTGACATCCACATATTGGTTCAGTACTGGGTAGCATTTCTTGTTACCTGCTTTTCCACCCAGGTCCTTTTTCCTCAACACACACGTGGTGCCTTGCTTGTGCCCTGCAGAGACCTGCTCAGGCTCTACCTCCTGCTCCCGTGGTGTGGACTCATTTGTAGATAGGCTCTTTGAAGAGGTTAAGGCCACACTGAATCGGGTGTCCTTGCTCCGGTGCCTGGAGCCCTGTTAGCCAGGAGCCTGGACACGGGCAGTGGAAGCTGCAGGTGGAGGCGACAGTCAGATTGCTGTGGGTGCAGCAGAGGCTGGTGCCAGCAGCGCCCCCAGAACGCTGCAGACGGGCTGCAGAGGGCGCGTGGCCTGTCAGTGCCTTGATTTGGGACTCCCAGCCTCCAAAACTGAGAGACAGTACATTCCTGTTGCTTAATCCTACCGGTGTGTGCTAGCTGTGGTAGCAGTCCTGGCAAACTGGGACAACGGGTGACGTGTGTCCCCGTGGCAGTGACATCTGTACTGGGAGGAGTGGAAGAGTTTGTATTCACCTCATAAAGAGCATTAGAGGGGAGAAGAGGTGGGAGGGTTATGGGAAATGTCAGGAAATTGTAGCACTAGGAGAGCGGAGGAGTGAGTGAGCTTTCAGGACAGCATGGGAATGGCTTCCTGGCGGCCCTGTCTCTCGGCTGCATGGCTCCCGATCAGCAAGTGTGTCTTTCGGCTAAGCCTTACCTCGACAGCTTTACAGGAGAGGAGTGCAGCTGGGTGACCAAGATACGGAGAAGGGCCAGTAAGTATGGCTTCAGCATATGGCTCTGCTTTCCCACATGCAAAAAGTGTGAGTCGGCTTTCCAAGCAAATAGTCCATGCTTTAATCCTGGTGCCAATAAATAGGTCTGTGGTGACACATAATAAACAACGTGGCAATCGCACCAACTGAATGAAAAATAGCGTTTCACTTGCTGTTGATACATTGGTAACTCTACTGAGATTTTTGTCCCTTTTTCCCCTCAGGTAGGACATTTTTAATACACCTTGCAATGAAGAAATAATACCGCAATCAACAATCACCTTTGGTACTTACACAGCCATTTTTATATTATAACATATTTTCATATGTGTGCAATTCCATTCATTTCTTATAATTGACTCTGAGAGGCAGGAATAGCCAGAGTGATTTATTGTCCCTGTTTTATAGATAAGAAAACTGAGGCTAAGAGAGATTAAGTGACTTTTCCCAGGGCTAAGCTACTAGTTAGTGGTAGAACCGGGTCTAGCACTAAGAGACCGTATCCGTTCATTCTTCAGCTGTTTCTTTAGTGCAGTAGGAGCCAAACACCCAAAAGTACCTCCCCTCCTTGGGCTTTCGCTGTCTCAGGGTAGAACATACGGCATCTCAGACTGTGATAAATGCTGCTGCCTGAACGAAGCAGGGGCGGGGCCTAGGAAATGCCAGGCTGGGCTTGGAGTTTGCAGTCTTAGATAAGACGGTGAGGGAAGGCATAAGCGAAGTGGTGACATCTCGGCGAAGACGGCAGAGTGAGGGAGCCTGCAGAGACCTGGGGAGCGCCCGCGGCCGCGGGGGCGCAGGCGGAGGGGCCCTGGGGTGGGAGTGCGCCTGCAGCGCCAGGAGGGCTGTGCTGTGGGGGCCTTGGGGAAGTTGTGGGAACTTCACCGCTCGTTTGCACGTGGTGGGACGCCGTCGGAGGGCGTGACAGAGGGCTGAGGTGAGCTGACCTGCTGTTAAAGAGCCGCCTTGGCCGCCTCGTTGAAGACAGAGCTTAGGGTGGTAAAGGGAGCGGAAGGAGGCGAGCGCCGCTAGTCCAGTGCTTTTGGCTTGAACCCACACTGCCTTTAATGGAAAATAAAAGGTTTAGCTATACCCTTGTGGACCTTTCTCAATGCTGTATTTTCATCATTTCAGAATGTTTTCTATCCCTGTGTTTTTAGAATCTAAATGGCCCTTTTAAATGACACATTAGCTAAAAAAAGTCACAAATCCCTTGTATAGAATATTTAGGTATTATTACTGCTTTATTAATAGATCAAAATTACTTGCATTTTAATAAGAAATGTATTGAATTCAACCACATAGAATTATGTTGAATGTGTTCATTGGATGCTGTGGCAGTTTGATATAGTTATGAATTCTAAAGATAGATATTGGATTATGCTTGTAAACTGGTCTGTTCCTCTGGGCATGACTAAGTTATGATTAGGGCTTTGATTGGGCCACGTCAGTAGGATGTTGGACTCAGAGATAAAACTATGTGGCAGAGCAGAGGAGCGAGGTGGAGTTTTGAGCTGGAGTTCTGATGCTGAGTTTTAATGCTGGAGCCCAGGGAGGTGAGCCACAGAGGAGCTTGGTCGAGAGGAAGGAGAGAAGGCTCCCAGAAAAGAGATGAGCTGTACGCTTGATAGTCTGCAGCTGGCCTTGTGGAGTGACGCAAACCTGAGCCCAGAGATACAAGCCCCGGGAAGAGAGGACCCAGGGAGCCTGAACCCTGGCAGACGTCGGCAGCCATCTTGCTCCAACACGTGGCAACAGACTTTGGTGAGGGAAGGAACTTATGCTTTGTGGCCTGGTAACTGTAAGCTTCTACCCCAAATAAATACCCTTTATGAAAAGCAACTGATTTCTGGTATTTTGCATCAGCACCCCTTTGTCTGACTAATACAAATACCATGCAAAATGGATTGTTCTACAATACACCAAATGGTAGAGAAGCACTTCAAATGTACTTCTGGTTTATGCAAAGTGTGGAATGGAGCACAGGTCAAAGAACGTTGTGAGGTGACTTAAAACCTGAAGTCAGTTCTTAAAATAAGATTGTAAAATTCATCAGTGAAGTAAATCAGCATTTGCATAAATCTCGTAACTCTTCCAGCTGTAAACACTGATTGGAAAGAATGTCAGATGTCTGTTATCAGCATCCATGCATTCATCCTAACTATGAGTTATGAGTTGTGACCTTGAGTAAGCTTCTGAACCTCCAGCTGATAATAATTTTATCCCTGGGCAAAATATTTAAAAAATTTAAATGACATGAAGGCACTGGAGAGCAACCCAGAATGAGGGGAGACAGGAGACAGTCCTTGAAGAAGGAGAGCAAACTTGGTAAGCAGCACATTTAACCAGATTTTCTGTTTCTGGCACTTCCCAGTTAATAGTTGCTTAAAAGAAAAGAGAGTACAAATAGAAAGTGACTGTCTTACTTGTAGCTGTTAGGCAATTTGATGTAATTATGAATTCCAAAAATATAATTGGATCATGCTTGTAACCTGGTCTGCTAATCTGGACAATTAAGTTATGATTAGGGCGTTGACTGGGCCACCTCAGTAGGGCGTTGAGCCCCACCCGTTGGTGGGTGGGGGAATCGAATATAAAAGGCAAGGCAACGGACAGAGGGAGCAGTCTTTGAGAAGCAGTGTTGATGTTGGAGTTTGGATGTTGGAGAGAAGGCCCCAGGAGAAGAGAAGTGAGCCGTTTGCCTGATAGTCTACAGCTGACCTTGTGGAGGAACCAGAAGAGCTAAGCCTGGAGAGAAATGCAGCCCCGGGAAGAGAGGAACCCAAGAAGCATGAGCCTTGGCAAACACCAGCAGCTGTCTTGCTCCAATACGTGACAATGAACTTTGGTGAGAGAAGAAACTTAACACTTTATGGTCTGGTATCTGTGGACTTCTACCCCAAATAAATACCCTTTATAAAGACCAACCCATTTTTGGTATTTCACATTAGCACCCCTTTGGCTGACTAATACATTACTCAACTGAAGAGACAGAGGATGAATTTAGAGGCCGCTAGAGCAGCTTGAAATCAAAGGGAAACATTCAGGAAAGAACGAGCCATAAAGGATTTGAGAGGCTCAAATCCTTGTCTGACTCCTAATCTGTGCATTTCAGAATGAGACTCCAAGGAATCCAGCCGAAAGCAGCACTGGAAGGCCAAAATTTCAGTAGCTACTTGGTTCTTGGTTCTGGGGAGGGAGTTTGAATTCAAGTCCTGTTGAGTTAGAGGGGCTTGTTAAACATGCCAGGCTCTCCACTGAAACTCTAGGAGTAAACCGAGGACCGAGGACTACGTCCTAGGGCTAAGGGAAAGCAAAGCTACTCTTATAAAACCTGAAACCAAGCTGCCACAGGATCAAGTTGCTCCACCAGTAATTTAATTGCTTTCCAGGACAAAATTCACTATTCTCTAGAGGCAAATTACAAAATCTAGTCTCTACCATTCATCCAAAATTTATGTAATAAATATTGTCAGTATATAGTGAGTATTACCGGACATGAAGAAATAAGAAAATGGGTTAAAATCAAAGGAAAAAAGTCGTAGAAGCAGATTCATATAGAAGACATATAAATACGTTAAAGGATTTATAGGAAAAGATGGACAGAATGGGTCAATAGATAGGGAAATTTTGACAAAGAAGTATGAACTATAAAAAAGAATGAAGTAGAATTTCTAGGACTGAAAAATACTACATCTGAAATTTTAAAATATTGGCTATACATAGCAGGAGGTTTAACAATGCAGAAGAAGGGATCAGTGAACTTGAGGGTCGGTCAATAAAATTACCCAAACTGAAGCACAGAGAGAAAAAATATTGAAAGAAAAATGAACAGAGCCTCAACAATTGTGGGATAATGTCACGTGGCCTTACATACATGCAATTGTCAGAAGGCGCCAAGAGAGACAATGGTGGCAGATAATGTATTTGAAGAAATAATGGCCATAAATTCAATGAAAATTATTGGGGGTCAGTCAAGATGAATCCAAGTCTGGAGGGTCAAAGGCAGGGATCGTTTTCCCTCTCCAGCTCCTATTAGAACAAATTGCTTCCCTTCCTTGGTCCCACGGGACGGCAGTGAAGCGGAAAGTGTGCCGCCCTCGCCAAGGTTCAAAGCCCAGTTCCACCCCTGAGCCTGGCGCTTTAGGTCCTGTAGAGCCTGAGCCCAAGCTTCTCTACCAGCCCTTTTTTTCACACTCCGTCTCACCAGCATTTGCTGGAGCCTCATCCCATTTCTCTAGCCACGTCACACACTTCCACACCTTCAGCCGAAACCCTGCTTATCTTTAAAGGCTTAATGACTTTTCCCCAATCCTTCCCCCATCTGTTCTCTGTCCTCTGTTTATTGCTTTGCATTGTGATTAGATATTGAGTTGATTATCTCCCTCTGCCAGTTCTCTAAGCTTTTTTCATGATAGGGACTGTGTCTTATTGTGCTTGTATTACCAGAGCCTAGTCTCAAATATAGGCTCTTAATAGGTGTTAGATAAACAAATGAACAATACTCTGTACCTTTGCAATGGAAAATGGTAAACAGTTCTTTATATTCTGTTATTTAATTTGCAGAGTCAAGATGAGTAAGAAATCATTTTTACAGTTTATTTTGGGGAAAAGCTTTGATTGGAGGAGTAAGAAGACATTGAGACTTTTGGAGGGCGCTTTAAGGGGACTCCTGGAAACCGCTCATCACCTCTTTATATTGGGCGGCTTGTTCCCTGCGGTGGTGTGGGTGTATCACCAGCCCAGTTTTCTTGGTACTTGTTGGATGAGGGGTGTACAGGGGGCGTGGAGAGGAGGGACACAGGATGGAGGTGTTAGGTGAAGGGGAATGACATTATTGACTGCTGGATGCCAGGCACAGCTGAAAGGAAGATATTTCCAAGTAACAGGGAGAAAAATGGTCAAGAGATAGAAAAGTGAAAGAAGAAGAATATATTCATGCCGGAAAGAAATAAAGGAGTGTGAATGACTGGAGACAAGCCAAAGGGAAAAATGGTCCACTGGATAAGTAGTGTAGGGACTAGCCTGAGCTGCCAGCAGAGTGACCTAGCTGCGTGTAGGCCCTGTGGGTCCTGCCGGGAGATTTGGGGTAAGCTGTGGCAGACACCCATGGCTTCTGGTCTTTTTGTCACCGCTATTCCTAGAACAAAAAGAAGGAGCCTGATGGGGTCACCAGGGATCACCTTAATACTGTTTGGTTTGGTTGAAACACTTCGTGTCGCAAACCAGTTGTCTAGTTTGGACCTTGCTTCCTAACTGGTAAAATGAAGGGGCCGCGTTGCGTGGACAGCCTTCCAGCTGCTCCGCTCGCGCAGAGGGACGTGTACGATCCAGGCTGGCCCGAGCCTCTGTCTAGTGCTGTCCTGTGTTTCAGGAGAGACAGGGAGAGGGTCACACCGTGGCTGCAGATTGCCGTGGGGGCCTTGGGGCAGAGCGCTCCATCTGGGGCCTCTCTCCCACATCCGTGTGCCCTACACTCTCTCAGGACTGAGCTGGAACAGACAGCATCCTTCTGCGCTAATAAGCACCCACTGGCGAATGCCGTGGTCATTTGTTCACTGAAATTCTGTAGACCTCCTACCCACTCTAGAGGAGAAAACCAAATTGCAGGGACCTTGGAGAAGGCAGGGCCCACAAACAGGGACATTTGGGAAGTGGAAGAGGACTAAAGAATGCCTCTTAGACAAGGTGACTGCTGATTTTTTGCCTTCAGGCTTTGTTTTCTTGGCCCAGGTAAAATATTCGTCAGGCCCTGGTTTAGGGCCCACAGCTGCTCTCAGCCGGACACCTCCAGCCGTGGTGCTCAAGTCCTCAGGAGAAGTTTGGTTCTCTTGAATTGAGGCGCTGCTGCCTGGGTGCTCATGTCGTCCTCCAGGCTTGTTAGCGAGCACTCGTTTCCCAGCCACCTGGCTTTGAGAAGCCTGGCTTCAGTGGCGCTGGCCCCTCTGATGGCGGTTCTGCTCAGGCAGCCACTGTCCCCAGTCCCCGTCTAGAGAGCACTTCTGGCTCCACCGTCCCTTGGGGTAAGATACACCGGGGCACATTCTGAGGAGGGCAGAGGGCGGGTTGAGCTTAAAATCTATCTAATGAGGGCAGACGAGCTTGGAGGAGGGAGAGCCCCGTGGAGGCTGCAGAGGTGTCTTCTCAAATAGTCGGCGTGACAGGCGGCCGTGAGGAAAGGGGTGGCTGCACGGAGAGGACTTGAGCAGAGGAGGGCAGTCCAGGGCTTTGGCTCAGGGTGGGAAGGCTTTCTGGCCATCACTGTGTCTCCAGAGGTGGACGGGGCAGCTTTAGGAGGTAGAGAGCCACTCAAGCTTTGTCTGAACAACTGTTTGCTGTGGTATTAAGAGAATTTTGAATATTAGCGGGTGTTTAAGCTAGACGGGAGGTAAGGGCTCTGCCAACCTTGGAATTCTGGCTCTTTAACCTTCTTGGTGAATAAAGACCTAGAATTCTTCAGAGAGTATTCCCAGGGTGAAAGCTGAAATGCGGCAATTGGTATAAAGACCTGGAGCTACGTGACTCACAGTACAGAGCTGCAGTGGCGGCTGCATGGGTGTTTATGTGTCCATCTTAGACTGGGGAAGAGGCTGCAAGAATAATTAACCAAATTAAAGCAGCATTAGGATGGGAGGCCCCAGTTCGATTCCCGGGGCCTCCATGGGGTTCTCGGCAAGCCAGCCTGGGTGCGTGGTGAGCTGACACAGCAAGATGACACAACAAAGGGAGACAAGCAGACACAGAAAAACGCACAGCAAATGGACGCAGAGAGCACAAGCAGCAGGGGGGGATAAATAAATAAAAATAAATCTTAAAAAAAAAAACAGCATTAGGAATTGATGTATGAGGAGGCAATTAATTGTCATTAAATACTGAAAATATCATGCAGGCCCTAATTGGTATCTTTTTTTTTGGGGGGGGGAAGGTATTTATTTATTTATTTTTTGTAGTTTTCAAGTAAGAGTAGTTATAAAGAAGGCATCTTATTATATTATTTAACATGATGTAGATTTGCTACAAAAGTGAAGCTAACATAGAAAAGGTACTGAAACCTCATTTATATTTTTACCACCTGTGTTCATTGTGACAGTTTGATATTATTTATGAATTCCAAAAAGAGATATAGATTATGTTAGTAAACTGGTCTGTTCCTCTGGGCGTGATACCCTTTGATTGTATTATACTGAGCTGAGATCCTTTTGATTAAATTATGTTAAGATTAGGACTTTGATTCCACCATGTCATTAGGGCGACTCAGTTTGAGTCCCTGCCCCGTTTGTGGGCTATAGAAATGGACACTCAATCAAGAAC
>JAQZBX010093977.1:0-12084 GCA_029593785.1 Cabassous unicinctus | reverse complement strand
TGTGGCGCAATGGATAGAGCACCCGTTTACCATATGGGAGGCCCCGGGTTCGCGTCCCGAGGCCTCCTTGTGAGGGCAGGCCGGCTCGCGCGGCGCCGTGGGCTGATGCGGCAAGACCTCACAGCAAGGGGGAGATGAGCAGACACAGAGAAGACACGCAGCGAATGGACACAGCAGCACAAGCAGCAAGGGGGGGATAAATAAATAAAATAAATAAATCTTTAAAAAAAAACAAACAAACAGTGAGCAGATGAGCAAAGAACAGCAAGTAAACAGACAAGGGAGCCACCTGGGGGAGAATAGATAGATAGATAAATAAAACTGGTATTTAGAAACCTAAAATAGGGAATGGTGTGATGCATTGGTATTTAGAAGTGGGCGTTAGGTGTTTCCTATGTGGACTTTAGAGCAAGACCTTGGCATGTTCGACCATATAATTGCTAGCCGTCGCTCTCTGGGGCACCCAGAAGGCGTGTCGGTGAGAGTGGCCTCGACATCTGTGGGGGTCACATGCTGCACGGTGTTTGGATTAGACTTGGTCGAGCAGCTGATAACTTCAAATAAACTTACATCTGTAGTATATATTACTAGTATGCGTACGGAAATATTTTGGTCAGCTCTAATCATGCCTTCAGTAGATCTTTGGGACTAATACTATGCTGCAAAGATTCAGAGGAGATTTTTATTTTTTAAGATCCAGTACCATGCAGATTCTCAAACCCAATGGTGATAGTCGGAAGTCTTATTTTCATTAGTTACGTTCATGTTTTGTTATTGTCAGATTCTATTTTTAAATTATTTTGTTTTCTCATGGGTAGGAAAAGCTTAAATTAGTCTCTACTCTATCCCCCCACTACTGAAAATTTTTTATTCCCTTATATCTCAAGTAAATGATCAGTAAATAAAACTATTTTTGCTTCTTTGAAAACATCTACGGAATGTTTTGTGGCTTTAACTCAGCTGATGAATATCCCCTATGACACACCTCCCCGCTCCACAGCACCCCTTTCTTAGAACTTGGGTGCACACGTTACTGCACTGGTTCACTTACCCACTCGGCTTGCCCATGCCATGGGGCGGCTCTTGGTCTCAGAGTCTGGAAGCTGGCTTCCTTCCAGGTGGGTATCTTCTGGCTGGCTGCTTGTCTTTGGGGTTCTTTGGCTCTTCTGGCACATGGCGAGGCACAGGGTGGCGGCGTCTTTCTCTTCTGGGTTCCTTGACTTCCGGCTCCTGGCTGCTTCCCGTGGCTTCTCTCTATCCAGCTTCCTTTGTGTATAAGAGCTTCAGCCATATTGGATTAAGCCCCCCCCACACCCAATTCAGTTTGGACACACCTTTTAATATTGGATGCAAATTGCATATTCAGTTTTGATGAAATGGCTACCTTGCATTTTTGTTGACTCAAGTTACCTTAATGGTATTGAAGTGATTTTTTTCAAGATGGAAAGAAAGAGGATTTCCTTTTTACTGTAGGAAACCCTACGATCTTTTGTGATGTTTCTGTAAACTCAGAGCCCTAGAGGGTGGCTCTTAGTTCTGTGCTGACGTCTTAGCTTGCGGGCCCCTAGCTAAACCACTGGCCTGCTCCACCACGTGGCCCTCACCCGCAGGGACCCCTCCCCAGAGGGCCGAGCAGGCTCAGGGTTAGCCTGGGCCAGGGGCCCTTGCTGTCTCTGGATTCGCTGGGCATTTTTTTGGCCTAGGATATTGCTCCCACGTGAGCGCCCCCACCCTCGGGTCACACTAGGAAGCCAGGTGGACAGGAAGGCTGGAGGAAAGAAAGGCGTTACTGAGTGCTCACCAGTGCCCGCCCCTTGGGCTTGGCGAGGTCGGAGGCCGCGTGCAGCGCTGGTGCGTGTGCCTGCGTGGCCTCGCCTCTGCCTGTGCTGCTGCCAGCACAGAGCTGACTGCGGTTTTTCTCTTGGTTTAACGTCCCCACATTTCCTAATGCTGGAAGGCCTTAAAAGATCATCATGCCAGAGCTCTCTGTCCTTGACCTGGTTTGGAACCAGTTTGCTCAGGAGTCTCTAGGCATATGTTGCTATGTGGTGTGACAAGGCTCTTTTGGCAGTGTCACTTTGCGTTGATTTTAATTGTCACCTTCTGGGACAGACTATATGAGCGCTTGCCTGGACCTTCCTCAGACCTGGGAGTAGGTCTCCTTATGTTGTCTTCAGCTTGGGGAGCTCCCAGCTGACCCCACATGGCAAGTGCAGGGGCTCTGCGGAAGTGGGGTGGGGGCTCTGCTGAAGTGGCACCAGCAGCACAGGGCCTGCTCGTGGTACCCCAGCTCTGTCCGAGGAGAGTGACATTTCCATCTCCCGCTCTGGGCTGCCCGTCAAGCTGCCGTCAGCAGGCACAGCCTGACTCCCCCTGCCCCCCAGCCCGTCCAGCCCTGAGCACGTTCACGTAAAGAGCAAGACCAAGCGTTGCCCCTTTCACTGCTTTCCGGCAGATTGCATAGTCACATGTAAATACATGAGTGATTCCAGTGATTTGTAGGAAAAGTAAGCGGGAATAGCCAAGAAAATGTTGAAAAGGGAGATTTAGGATGGAGAACATGTGTCAGATAGTAAGTAAGAAAAGAAAGATTCAGAGGGAGGACATGGGTCAGATTTTAGGATACTGTAAGGCTATAGTTCAAGTCTAAAAAGCCTTGGCACTGACTAGCAGTAGATTAATGGACAAAATTAAAAGTCCAGAAACGCCCTGATCGCATGTTGGGGTTTAGTAGACGATGAAAGGCGCTGTTCAGAGCAGGGGGGAGAGGCCGAGTCGCTGAGGAGATGCCGTCCCGTCGGCTTCTGTGCCACAGACGCCAGCTGCCGCCTGGAGGCAGTCCTCGCAGCATGAGGCAAAGGTGGGTCCCACGCAGCGCTGATGCAGGGCCTTAGGGACCCAGCGGAGGACAGAGGGAGCTGCTCACAGACGAGACCACAGACCTGACCGGCAGATGCACGAAGCAGTGCTCAACGTCACTGGTAGGCGAAGTGCCGAAGACTCCAGCAATTACGCTCCACCACTTTTCCCTGCCGCAGCGACAGGTGCACACGGTGATGGCGAGAGTGCGGGGCAAGGGCTCTCTTCCCTTCACCCCTGCCACCCTCTCAAGCCCTGCTCAGGAAGAGGCACCCTTCGGGCAGCGCCCCAGTGCTTTTCCACACAGAGACCTTTGAGACGCTGGTGGGGGTGGCTGGGTCTATAGGGAACGCAGCCGTGGCCGCCCAGCTGATAGGTGTGCTTCCTACAAGGAGATGTCTTGGCTTCTAAACTCATAACGTCATTCCTCAGTTTCCTCATCAGTGAAGCTGAGGTGTTCACAGCTCCCTCTGGGGTGCCGCACCTTGACCGCTGCCCGGCCTGTGGGCTGCAAGAAAGGCTGCCTCCTCGCCCTCCCGGCTTTCACTGGAGCCTCGGCTCCTAAGGCCCTTCAGGTCTCGCTTTCATTCTGCAAAGTGCTTTCTTTTCACTTGGTTTGATACTAATTTTGCTCAGAAACTTACCATGTAATGTTAAGATTCCAAATCCAGACCCCTTCCCTTCCTCCTGAAGAACCTGAAGCGCTCCTTTGTGGTGCTGGTGGGGTGTGTGGTGACGGCATCCTGAACTGAGTTGTGGCTGAAATGCAGATTTAGGGACGAGCAGACTTTACCTCACATAGGTGGTCACTATTGGGAGAAGGAATGTTCTCCTGCAAACAGGACTGGCTACATCATTTGTGGGGCGCATCGCAAAATGAAACCGCAGGCCTCTTGTTCAGAAGTTGTTCAGGATCTCAAGACAAGAAGAGCCGAGCATTAAACCAAGTGCTGGGCCCATCGAAGGGCAGGGCCCTGGGTGGCTGCACAGGCTGCACACCCACCAAGCAGCTCCGAGGGAGGTTATCGGCCCCTCCACACCAAAGTCTTTGGACAGGAGAAAGCAGGAGTATCCAGGAGTTGCATGTGCCTTTAGCTGGTTAGAAGGGTCTAGAGTGAATCTTGGAATCTCCTCTGCCCCTGCTCTCCCATGTTTCCCGTGCCAAGGTTTGCTTGCAGAGGCTGAGAGGAGCGTGGGGTGGTAGGGAGAGCCCGGCTCTGGGTGGGAAGCCCATGTTCCAGTGCCACCGCTGCTGGCCCAGGCTTTGGAGAAGCCGTTTGACCTTGGCTCCTTGAAGCCCATGGGCCCTCCATGGAGGGCTCGTAGGAGACACCTCCTGGCCACCACCAGCTGCTGTCTTCTGGCACATGCACACGCATGACACCTGTTCTTTTCTTCCTTTCATGTACAGAAATTCATTGAGTTCGAAGATGCCTTGGAGCAAGAGAAGAAAGAGCTGCAGGTCCAGGTGGAGCATTATGAGTTTCAGACTCGCCAGCTGGAGCTGAAGGCCAAAAACTATGCAGATCAGAGTAAGTGGCTGGGCCACGCACCTGTGGATCCAGGGCCAGCGTAGAGGGGAAAGCGCCGAACGCAGAGCCAGTGAGGCCTGCGCTCTGTTTCACCATGACTCCCTCGGCCACCCCCTTTCCTCTCCTCACCGCTGAGTGCCTCTGTCGTCTGCCTCAGGTCCTTTGTGGAAATAAGAGTTAGGCCCCTTCAGTCCCGTAGAACTTCTGCTCAGCACTGTGGTCTGACCCGTGCTCCTTTGTGGTCCTTCAGAACAAAGCCCCCACCACCCGCCAGGTCCCGGTCGCCTTGCACTGTGGAGGGCCGATTGCTCTCTCTTGGTAGGAGAGCTGGGCCCACTGGGGGAGCCACCACTCCAGTGACAGTTCCTGGAAGGAGCTTGTGGCCGGTAAAGGGTGTCCATAGCAAAGTCCCATCCCCTGCAAGAAGGGGGAAAAGCACTTTTGATTTTCATTGTTGCAAGAATGATTATTTTAGTTTCCAGAAGTCTTTGTTAAAAATAACTTGAGTGCCAAATTAGAATTTCCCGTGTCCTTGTAATTTGATGTTTCAGTGGCTGGGACCTGTTCTGCTCTTTCACCCAGTTTCCTTGGCTGGCAGACACCTTCGTTTCTCTGAGAGGTTCCGATCAAATCAGGAGAAACACAAGCCTGATACGCTTGGCCCACCCCGTCTCCAGCCAAGGCTTGCAGGCCATCTGCCGAAGTTAGTAAGCCGCCAAAGCCTGCGGTGGTCGGCAGCCCACAGGGCAGCAGCTTCCCTCCACAGATAGGCTCGACAGTGTTCCCAGAGTAGAACAAGCCAAATGGCCCAATTTAGGCGTGCGTAGAGAATGCTTTCTCTAATTATTCCAGATCTTTAATATTCCCTTTACTTAAAATACTTCTCATATATGAAAATTTTTCAACTCTTTTCCTAGAAGGAAAAAAGTCTGAACTCTAAATTATCTACTGAAGTGACACATTTGGTCAGCACCAGGAGTGACAGCCAGATGCTAGGAGAGTGGGCCTCCCAAAGGCCCCTGCGGGCAGGCGGCAGCCTTGGCCACACACGGCCGCAACAGGGCCATGGTAGAGAGTCCCTGAGGGCTGAGGCGCTGCCGGCAGCACTTTGCGAGGACAGAGCCAGGCCGGAGTCAGGACCCACTGGGCGAGGCAGTCCTCTTGCCTCCGGCAGCCACTGCCATGCATGTGCTGTGCCCGGTCTGTGAGCACTTGAAGCCCTCGGAAAGACGGGCCTCATCCTCTGCCTTCCCAGGTGCGCCCTCAGGCCCCGCCCCTCGGTGGAAACCTCTGTGCTGCAGTGGAAGCCTCCAGGTGCTCTGCGGGCAGGCTGTGGCAGAGGCCACAGATCAGAAGGGAGCGAGGCCAAAACAGGCATGTAAAGCAGGCAGCAGGCAGCCAGGGACGGGAGCAGGTCAACCCGCTCAGCCAGCAGCAGGTGGAAGGGCCCCACGGAATCGGCTCAGGCGGTCGTCCCAGGCCCTGTCTCGTGCTCTGCCACATCACCCTCTCCACTTGGTGGGGGCTGCAGCCAGAGCTAAGTTGGAGCAAGGGGTGCACAGATGGAAGGTGCCGGGCCAGTGGCACGCTGGCCCATGGGAGAGATGGGGCAGGGCCTCCTGGCTGCTGCTGTAGTTCCCAGCTGTCCACTTGGGGGGCCCAAGAGGACCACCCTGGGCATCACCAAGGGCAGCGATTTAGGGGTAGGGGTGGCGGTGGCGTGGCTGCCAGCCCAGCGGTGGCCTGGGCACAACCTGGTCAGTCCCCCTGCTCCAGGCACAGGACACTGCAGTGCGTTCCAACGTGCACAGCAGCTGTCTTGTCGCCCTTGAGCATGTCCCACAGGTTGCTCTTAGGGATTCTGGCTCTTTCCATAAGCTCCCTGCTTGCTTATCTAGACACAGTGCGCCTGGGAAGTTCTGCTCTGTCTCAGGAGCCCCTGGCTGACCTGGACTGAGAGCTCCTCTCCCTGTGAGCCTCACCCCTCTTGTTCTTGGTAGCGGATCGCGGCATTCTCCAGTCACACACACATCCCTCCCACCTTGTCCCACCCCGACCTGCTGAATCCAGCCCAGCCCCAGGGAGCCCCCAATCCTCTTCTGATAAGAAGGACCCCACTGGGCTGGAGGGCCCCCGAGCCTGCCACAGGCAGCCGAGTCCTGATAGCACTTGAAACCCCTGCCCCCCGGCTCCACCGCCAAGAGGAGAGACGTGGGGCAGCAGAGCAGGGGATTGTGCAGCTGACACCAGTTGTGTCTTCCAGTCTCACGGCTGGAGGAGCGGGAGTCGGAGATGAAGAAGGAGTACAATGCTCTGCACCAGCGGCACACAGAGGTACGTGCCGGCCCCGGTGGGCAGCGCCCAGCCTGAGAGGCCCGACGCGGAGAGGAGGGCCCACAAGCTGGGGCCCTCGGCCGGGCTCGTGCTTTGCTCAGGGGTGGGCCGCCTGTCCAGGTCTTACCTGGTGCTCTCCAGCCAACGCCGGCAGGCGGGCCGGCCCCGGGCTGGCTCGATGAGCTCCCCTGAGCTCCGTCTTCATTGCCCTCAGGTTAGAGTGGGGAGGGAAGCACGGGGTTGGGGCTACATCCTGACGAGAACAGCCTTTCCCTGCAGATGATCCAGACCTATGTGGAGCACATCGAGAGGTCCAAGCTGCAGCAGGGCGGGGGCAACGGCCAGACGGAGGGCAGCCTGCCAGGGAGGAGGTACGGCCGGTCGCTCGGGAGGGCGGGAGTCACTCGGCAAAACTCAGAAACAGTGGGGTCCCCTGGGGCCGTGGCTCCAGGAGCACCTGCTGGGGTGGCCCACGGCCACAGGCAGTGTTGTCTGAGATGTGGGCATTTCCAGTTCAGTCCAGAAGGCCCCGGGCAGGTCCCGCACATGGGTGGGCACAGAGGCCTGGGACACCTTGTTGGCTGGCTGAGCTGCCTTCCCCCATGGGCAGGGTCGCCCCCAACAACTCTGGGGCTGTGCTGCTCCACTCGGGGAGCAGGGAAGCCTGCAGGTGTTGGCTCCTTCTCGTTCTTCATGCCAGTCAGGATGAAATAAAACTGAACTCAGTCCCCCAAGTGAGTGGCTTGTCCAGGATTTTGTTGAGGGTATTGCCAGCCCGAGGTGTCGGCCCCTGGGAGACCCACGCAGACGACCTCTGCCTGGGAAGTCTGGCCCTGCCATTCTCTGTCATCAGGGGAAGGCGGGCGGGAGTTGCAGCCCCAGGTGCCCCCAACGGGGCAGCCTCAGCCATGCGGAGTTGCGCTCCTTCGCGTGCAGGTGAACCCTCAGAAGCCAGGGCTGTGATAGCCAGAGCCTCTGGTGCATCAAGTGAAGGCCTTGGGTGCTGCGGTGGTTTTCTTCTGAGCCTTGAGCGGCAGAGGGATTCATCTGCAAACAGGACAGTCCAGGGTATTCAGGCACGGCTTTGTCATTCACTTCTGGGCGACTGGACAGAGCTGCCATCTCCCCAAGCTCTGGCATCTTCTGACACCAGAACACACAGCACGTGTGTGAAGGCCGTGTGGGATCTGGGAAGGCGGCGAGGGAGCTCCAGCATGTTTTAGACACAGCCTAGCTCTTGTCGCGGGTGGAAGGGCCTGAGCCGCTGCAGGTGCCTTGTTGCCGTCGGTGCCAGGCCTGGAGAGGCACATGCTGGACACGGACTGTTCAGTAGCTGGCCCCTGAGCTCCGTGGGCCCAGGGAGGCCCTGTGCACAGGACGTCTGTAAGCGTCCATTTCTGGGCCCAAAGATCTAAGCAGCACACCGAGTCCCAAGCCACCACCTCATAGGCGGGACGTTTCCTCCTCAGCCCAGGACAGATGCTACCAAGGGAACCTCCAGGCCACTGGGCTGGAATTCTGATCCGGAATCGGGGGACTCTGTATTTTTGTGGGACGCTGGATTCAAGATGGTTCATCCAGCAGAGGTCGGGCCACGTGGGCATCTTCCAGTGAGCGCCAGGCATTTGGCCGCTCGCCAGGGACTGCGGCATTCCAGATCCTTCATGCTCTTTCCCTGCCAGCGTGCCTTGAGGGAGGAGCCCTGGGAGGTCACAGCAGAGCAAGCCCAGGGCCAGCAGCCGGGCCTGCGGCCTATAGACGCAGGAGGGGCCGGCAGCGCTATCCGCGTCTCAGGTCACATGGTCGGCCCCCAGCCCAAGGGACTTGGCACCCACAGGGGCCACAAGACAGTCTGGGCCCAGGCAGAATGCAAAGCTGCCCTGGCGTGGGGCTGTCCCTGAGGGTGCAGGCCCGGCCCCAGGCTACGTCAGGCCTCCGAGTCCGCCTCGCTTGCGGGCGGCTTGGCAGCCATGGCTTTGTCCCTCCTGAGGTGGAGGCAGGACCTGTTCCGGGAGCCTGCTTTCGGGTGTGTGGGTCCTGTCAGAGGCCCCCACAGCATGCAGGCCCCTGTGCGCACCGTGCTGAGCCAGGTTCCTGCCAGCACATCCCGGGGCTGCCATTCCCCGCCCCCATAAGACTTCCTGGACACCCACAGGCTGGCCATGCGGCAAGATGCCTGCGGGTCCTTCTCTGCCATCACCCCGCCTGCCTGGCTCAACACCCTCGCCTTTGCTGTGGGCAGGGCCTGTGCTCAGCCCGCGTGGAGAGTGACGTGGCCCGGGGCACCTGGGGGTGCCTTTCATATCCAAGATTGGATCCCTGCCTCTTGTTCAGGTTTATGCCAAATCCAGCCCTGCCAGAGTTGGTTCGTGGGCCGAGACGTGGTGGCCATGTCACCTTGATCTGCAGACCCTTCTGCTCTCTCGGCTAAGAAGCCCCTTGCTAGAACCTCTGACGTGTAAGAAAGCGTTTAGCTCGATGCCTGCCTGGCTCAAGACCCCGATCTGTCGCTGTGCTTTTTCTGGCCCTGAGCTATGAATAGGAGGAGCCTCCTGTGGGGTGACAGGTTATAGCCACACTTCCTTCTGGGGAGCACACATCCCAGGAGGCGGGAGGGCAGGGCCGCGTGTCTGGGCTGCTCTTCCCCCGTTGCCCTGCCTGGCCGGCCGGGGCATTACTCCATCACGAACCCACAGAATCGGTCACCTCCGTGGTCACTGAAGTGGCTGAAAGTGGCACTGTCTGAGCCCCTGCCTTCCCTCCAACCGCTCCGCCAGGGTCCAGAACCTGCTGGGAGCAAGCTGTGCAAGTCCCATGCCAGCCCCGGATCTTGCTTGCAGAAGAGCAGGCATGCACGGCAGCCACAGCCATGGTTTGGAAAGAAAGGAGGCATAACCCTTCTCTCCTTGTGTTGGGTGTCTACTGTGGCAGGACTCCGAGAAGTTGGAAACATCCCCCTGAGGTCTGCACTGCTGCTGTCTGGGGTGGGCTAAGGTGGAAGGACCCTCCCCTGCATCTTTCCCGAAAGCCCATTTTTTCTCTCTCGAGCCGCAACTTTTCATCCTCTGGAGGACAGATACTTAAGCCTACCCCGACTCCTTGGATTCAGACTTCTCCAGCTTCCACCATGAGACTCTCAGGGCAAGGCAGGCTTCCAGCTGCTCTCCTGGCTTGGTTCTCTGAATCCTTGTGGCATCAGATCAAAGATCAGAGCCTGTCTCTGCGGAGACATCAGTGTGGCAGGAGCGCCGCGCATGTGTGAGCACCACCTGCGTGCTACCCACCTGCGTGTCCGTGTGTGCCGCAGCAGAGAGGGTGGTGTGTCCCATGTCTGTCCTTCGTGGACGTCTGCCATGCTTCCACATCTGTCTGTCTGCGTCGAGGGCAGCGTGCAGTGGGGTGCCTGGATGCCTCGCAGCCTCGGGTGCCCGCTGCTGCAGGAGCCTGCGTGGATGTGCGCGTGCGTGACCTCTGCCCTCTAATGGTGTTTTCTTGTCTTGCTTCCTGTGCCGTGGCCGCCGTGTCCCGCCTGTCGTGTCTGTCGCTGCACCACAGTGCTCGCCAGCCGTGGAGGACGAGGTAAAGCCTGGGCTGTGCTCGCTGGCCTCTGCGGGGCTGCCATTGGGGCCTGAGGGGGCAGAGGGTGGGGATGAAGGTGCACGCGGAGGCCCTTAAGTGGGGCTGAGAGGCGGTGCCGCCTGCAGCCGGGTCACAGATGGTGGCGCTCAGGAGGTACGGGGCTGGCCAGTGGTCCCGGCACGGCAGCAGAGGAGGCCATGGCGAGGGCTTCCCTGGCCCACCCCAGGCCTGCACACGCTCCCCGAGCACCCGCCCCTGCGCAAGTCAGGAACAGACGGCGAGGATGGCTGCCACTGAGCCAAGTGCTTCCCCAGCACCAAGCTGGCCGCTGACTTGGGATCAGCGGATGGGGATTCCATCCACTCCGGCATCAGACAGACACAGACTCAGATCCCAGCTCATGAGCAGAGCAAGCACATGGCCTCACCGGGCCTCTTTCCCTCACCGTGAGATGGGGGCAAGCACGCGAGCCTCCTGGGGGAGCCACGGGCACGACGACGGGGCGTGATTGCCAGGCTTTGGGCCGAGGCCCCGTCGGCTGCTGCCGGGCAGTGGGACTCCGTGTGGAGACCAGCCCCACCTGTAGTTCTGCAGGGACGAGCAAAGAAAGGGAAGACACAGGCCCTGCTTACACGCAGCTCCCTGGGTGCTGCCGGTGCAGGCTGTGTGCCGCCACACGGAGCTCCGTCCTGGGTGGCCAGGAGCCCCGCGCCCTTCTCCACCTTTGAAGCAAGAGGCCCACCTGCTCCCTACGGCCACCCTGTGGCATCTGGCACCCACTGGACCACGTTGGCTTGGGGTCTGGGGCCCGGCAAGCGTACCCCCCCAAAGTCGGGGAGAGTGTCTAGTGGAGAGTGAATTTGCCCTGGGAGAGGAGCCCCTGCCCCCGAAGCGGGAAATCAGGAGCCCACGGAAAACGCGGCCCAGGGGCCTGCGGGGCCTGCCAGGTGTGGTAGCCCCTCCTCACTGCATTCTGGGCGGTGCTGGAGGCCTGTCGTCTCCCAGGACAGGGCAAGGCAGCCGTGCCCAGGCTCCGCTGTCTCTGGGAGACACTGCGTGCTCGTGGCAGCAGTGGCCTCCATGGCGCCTCTCTGGGCCCCACTGGCATCCTCAGGGCCAGCTGAATTTCTGATGGGTCAGCAGGTTCAGAGCTGTCTGACCTTGACTTCTTTCTTAGAGCCTGAGTTTCTTCCAGCCTTAGAAGGGAAAGGCTGAGAAATGTGTGAGAATAGCTCCCCTCTCTCTCCCAGGGTTGGGAGGTCATGTTTAGCACTGAGATCTGCAGAAAACTGGACTTCTGGGGCAGCCGCAGCTCTGAGCACACTGCCTTAGACTCAGCCCCCAGGGCTTGTCTCAGCCCCCACAGGCGGCGGGGGTGGGACCCCCGTGGCCCCCACTGCTTGTGCAGTTCTATGCCTGCTGTGGATGAGCACAGCCAGGTGCAGCCAGGCCAGGGCGCCCACAGTGCAGGGGAGAAGGGCTGCCGGCGGGGCCAGGCCAGCCCACCTCCTGCTCCTCTGCCTCATCCTAGCCCCCGACCAGCCCCCAGAACTGGGTGGGCTCTAAGCCAGAGAGGCAGCTTTCCTGCCCGCCCTTCCCAGGCCCCCTGGGCAGCAGTGGCCGTGGCTCCCCCCCACCCCGGCCCCTTCACCTCCCACACTCTCCGAGCACCGCTGAGGAAGCCCACCCCCCTTCTCTGTGCCTCTAGGCTGGACTCCTTGGCCCCCGAAACCCCCTTGTCCACACATCTTGACTGTTTCTCTTTTGCCTTTGGCGGAGC
>JAQZBX010093976.1:0-12084 GCA_029593785.1 Cabassous unicinctus | reverse complement strand
AAAACAAAAAAAAAAGAACGCTTTGAAAAAAAAAAAAAAGATGCGAGGTGTGAATCCAACTTTATATTTTCCCAGATGCCCATCCATTTGTCCTGATACCACTATTTAATTGCCTATCTTGTCCCACTGATTTGAAACACTACTTTTATTATATACTAAATTCCCATATGTATCAAAATAGTTACTTTTGATGATGTTAATGTCATCTGCAGTACCCTTCCCAATCCATGGTTTGTTTGTTTGTTTGTTTATTTATTTTTAGGAGGTACAGGGGATTGAGCCTGGGACCATGTACATGGGAAGCAGCTGCTCAACCACTGAGCTACATCCACTCCCCAGTGAGAGTTGTTTTCGTGTTTTTAGGAGGTACCAGGGATTGTTCTGGAACCTCATACAGAAGCAGGCGCTTAACCACTTGAGCTATATCCACTCCCCACCCCTCCAACCCATGGTTTTTTATGTTTATTGAACGTGCCTCATGAGTTCATTAGGCCAAAATAGACTATACCTTTTGCTTTTGAATTAAATATTTTAGCCAAAGCAATTAAACTAGTGTATATGAGATAGAGGTACTGAGTGTAATTTGAGCAAAAAGGGGAGATAATTTGGGTTGTGCAGTTATTTTTATTGTTATTTTTACCTCTGTGTTTCTTGCTTATCCAAAGCTAATACTTCTTCAGAGCTCTTTTAAAAAAGGTTTCTATTATAAAATTAATACACATTCATTATTTTAAATTTTTAAACATATATCGGAGTGTAAAAGTAAATTGTGAAAATTCTTCCCTCATCTCCTTTCCCCAGTTCCCACTCTGCAGAGAAATTGGTTCCCCTAGAGGGTTCTGGATCCCTTCTCTTGTGACCTTGCTTCAATTCTTTCTGTCCCTCCACCACCTCTCATTTTCAGCTTCATTCTTTGCTGGATCATTCTCTGCAGTCTGTAACTGTGCAAGTCTCTTCCATATTAAAACAAAACAACAACAAAAAGATATCCCTGTAGCTTAGAGAATCTAAAGAAAAGTGTATGCTGGAATTAAGTTCTAAAATATGACTCCCAATCCAAATTCAAACTGAAATTAAGAATTTAGAGGGGCATTAACAAGATCAGTGACTTTAGACAATATCAAGGTGGAAAGCCACCACTGTGTGTTCCTCCATGGCCCCCCTCTAAAGCCACCTCTTTCTCTAAAGTTACATCAATTTCTTTCTTGTCCAAAACCAGCAGAGTTCCACCTCTCTGTCAACCCCTGGGAGCTCCACCTCCCTGATGAGATTTAGATTTGAGAGGAGGTAACTTTGATCTAAGTCTCTCAATTTCTTCTCTACTTCTAGTCAAGTAGGAATTAGGGGCACTGAAATAGGATTCATATGTTTCTGCATTATAGTTGCTCTTTGTAAGAGTTGGTCCAACATTAAGCCAGCCTGGTCGAATTGTACTACCTCCTCCAAAAAGATGAAGGCAAGGCAAAAATGTTCAATTATATGAAATATTTCTACAGATTTTTCTATATTGCCAATTTCTGATTCTTCTGTGATAATTAAGTCATTGTCAACTTAGCATGAATGAAGTCCCGTCTGTGCTACATCTAACAGTTCCTTTGATCCCCATATGGCAGTGTTCCTTTGTCCTTTGGAAGACAGCCTTTGGATCTAAAGTCTTAGTCTTCTCAGGATTTTTTAAATTGGTTTTAATCTAATAAATATCTTCACATCTTCTGTAGCCCCCCCTTGCACAAACACACTCTTCCAAGGTCCAATCCTTCTCTGGAACCACACCACAGAAAAAGAAATTTTTGAGGTGCTGTAATCTCATCAATTTCTAACTTCATAATGTCATTCCAAGTCCAGCATTTTTTCATTAGTAGTGATACCAGTCTCTCGGAAATATTCTTCTAAAGGAGGTTCCAGAAGAATCACAAAAGCTTCTAAGTGCATAGGAAGGGTGATGGACATAGCTATTAACTCACTCTTAAGTTTGATGAGTTCCCTAAGTTTAGGGTATTTTTCAAACCTATCAACTATCCTACATCCCTGGTGAAATTCTGAAGTCTGTGTCCAGTGTCTACAAAATGTTGATAGTAATCACTATGAGGATTTAAGTTCTGTGTCCTCTTAAGAAAAGTACTAGAATCTTTGTAAATCTCTTCTTCATATGGCAAATTCTCTTCCTCCTGTTGCATTTTCAGCTCATCCTATTCTTCCATTTGTCTTCACCTGTCTCATCACGATACTTATGTTTACATTTGGAGCAGAAGTATCATAGGAAGCCCTGCAAGTTTCTCTTGTTTCAGCAATTACTCTCTGCTCATCTTTGCTATTTAACACAGCACCAATGCTGTCTGCACTTTCAGCTCCCAACTGCTGTGCGAGGAGCTGTCGCCGTAGCTTCTGCCGCTTCCGGATCTCCTGCAAGCGGCTGTCCCTGACCCAACGCCTGTTTTCCACTACCCCAAAAACTTGGCAATGTGCGGGTGAGACACCCCACTCAGTCTTCCGAGTTGGTGAAACACTAGATTCTCCAGGAGCTTCCAGCAGGTGGGTATCCCTTACCCCTTCTTCAAATCATACACCTATTCTTAATGTTTTCAAAGATATGAAAATATTACATTTTAAACCTGCATTTTAATCAAAGTTCCTAAAAATAAATATCTGGTCCTTTTCAGAATGAATCTTAGTCTTTATTGTAAATGAATAGCTTTGGGGTTTCTTCTTTTTTCCCAGCCAAATACTTGTTTCATTTGCTATATGAACTAGCTTATAGGTAGCGTTTTGGAGGAATTATTTGCCATTTGACTAGTTTCACAATTCCTCATCCTCTTTCTCCTCTTTCTCTTACTTTTAAGATGTGGTTTTAATATTTAGTGTAAGTATTTTGATTGGAAATTTTAACTGCTCAGAAATTGTCTTAGGCAAGGGTGCTCCCAAGGGCTCTAGAGACATCCAGACACTATAGGCAAGGCACACAACCCCATGAAATCAGCATCCCATTGGTGGGTCTTACGTTGGATATTTGACAACCTTTTCCCCTGTGTAACAGAGTTAGACTTGTTTATAATTTCCCTACACATGTTTATTCTACTCCTTTTATTTCAACCTATAATTAATATTATATCCATTAAATATGTGTCTCAGAGACTTAAATCTTTGGTCTATTCATCTGCCGGTTGAGTCCTGAATCTCAGCACAGTTTGTGGCCAACACCTACTCTCTAGTTCATTGGACTTGCTCAGGACAACTAACACAATAATGATGATGGACAACCCCTATCCCAAAAAACAAAGATAATCTACAACAGAAAGCAAAGCAGTTCCTTCCATCTGCCCCATAAGATCTAAGTCCCCTCGCAATCTGAAGCAAAGTGGGCATCACCATCCCAAAATCCTCAAGATTGAAGAATGAACAAACATGAAGGGGGAATGTAACCATGGATCAAAGTAGACTTTTTATTATTGTAGTAACAGAAGAGCTTGTAATAGTGATATAAAGATAGTGGTTACCGGAGGTTCTGAGGGGGAGGGGAAGGGAAGAATAGGTAGAACTTAGGGCATTTGAATTGTTCTGCATGATATTGCAATGACAGATACAGACCATTATACATTTTGTCAAAACCTATAAAATTGTGTTGTGCAAAGTGTAAACTATAATGTAAACCATAGACCATGGTTAGTAGCAATGTTAAAATATTTGTTCATCAACTGTAACAAAGGTACCTCACTGATGTAAGATGTTATTAATAAGGGAAAATGTGGGAGGAGGAAGTATGGGGTATATGGAATCTCCTATACTTTTGATCTAACTTTTTTGCAACCTAAAACTTCTTTAAAAATAAAGTTTAGTATAAGGAAAAAGAAAAGAAATTAGGTCTTGAATACTTGCTCCTATATTTTTGATGCTTTTTCTCCTGTTCTAACCAATTATTGTTGGATAAGGAACAATTCCTGATTTATACTGTAGACATAGAATCACTGATAAATGCATTTATTGTATGCTAGCTATATATATATATATATATATACAAACTAATGAATTATGCCATATGATTGAATATATGGTTTTTATTTATATATAAAATCTAAATAGGAACACATGATATAAAATACATGAATATCTTAAAACTTCCAGAACTTTTGCCATCTAAAATACTGGAATTTCTAGTATTTTTAGGTTCTAGCAAACCTAGAAATAAACAAAGAGCATTTCCTTTAGAAAAGACCATAGTAATTTTTACTTTTAGTTATGAAAGAGGCATGATGGCATTTCAGTAACGGAGGCTATTGACTTGGGGAAGTAACTTTAGAAAGCTCTCTGGTGACCAATGGCAGTCTTCATATCTTCCCGTTTCATTAGCCAGCCATGGCAACAGTATAGAGGGACACAGGACAGTTCAGCCAGAAGTATCAGTATATGATAAAGGATCAGTTAGAATAAATATAAACTAGAAAAGACATTATTAGAATATAATGGTATTAATAATGATGAGGTAAAGTGCTCAATAAAAGGTTTAAATTATATTAATTTTTTTACTAAGATGAGGAATATATGATGCTCAATTTAGAAAGAATTCCATTGAAAACAGTAAAAATTTACTTAGAGAAGTAAGTTTATTACCTGAAAAAAAAAATACTTATATGACATGCTACATTATTTAATCATGCCTGGTAACTGAGTTTTACTATGTAAACATAAAACATATATAACCAATTATAATAAATTATACAAGTATTAAATAGAGTGAAACCAAGAGTAGAAAAATTTTAAGAAATGATATTGCTTAAAGAAATTAAAAGAGAAAATGATCATGGTCTGCTTAGTAGATAGAGACTTGGGTGGAGGTGGGGTTAGCTTTTGCAGTGGTTCTAGGTTGGAGCAGAAATATTGAATTTTTCCAATTTTTCCTTAGAATTCAATGTTTTGTGAGCATGTGTCTGCCTGCCTTCAGGAGTGTCACCATCCATTGTTTTACCTAATATTTTGCCACAGCATTAATGAGGGTCACTAGTTTTGAGCCTGCTTCCTGCTTACCATTCTACTTCTAAGCCATGCCACATGAATTAAGACCTATTACAAGTATATTATCCCACTTCATATATTAAATTTAGTATTGTTTATGATATAAGTTTGGCTGATTATAAGAGAGCCCCAAAAAACTGAATTAAACAAGATAGAGGTTTATTTTCTCTCATGTAAAAATATGAGTTTGTGTGGTTCTATCCATGTGATATACTATAGTTTATCACCAGTTTTGTGTTCCAGCCAGCAGAAATAGTAATTCCTATTAGTAATTAGGAAGGAGAGGGCAAGCCTGTGTCTTTTGAGAACCCAATCAGAAGTTTCATGTATCACTCAGCTCATGTCCTATAGGTTATAACTTAGTCATATGGTGAAAACCTAGTTGCAGGTATGACTAGAAAAGAAGCCTTTGTTCTGGGAATTCATGTCTTGCCAAAAATTTGGAAGAGAGGTTCTTTTACAAAGAAGAATGGGAGAACAGATATTGGGGACACAGCCACCAGTCACTGACACCCAATAAGTGGATACATACTTGACATTTCAGTGTTAAACTCTCACCCAAATCTATACCTTCAACTCTGACTTTTTTTTAAAGCACCAGATCTATAGTGTTTTTGCCCACTTTTACTTTTGTAAACATAAGTGTCTAAAAGTTAGTATGTTTAAATCTTATCTAGAACTTCTGGGAAGATGGTGGACTAGAAAGACAGAGGACTCTCTTCTCTCCCAGAAAAATAGCTAGAGAACAAGCAGAAATGGCCTGTAAAAAATCTTCTAGGGTTTAGGACGCCTGGTGAAAGCTGGACAATGCCCAGAAGAGAGAGAGGCAGAAGAAAAGAATTGCAATAGGAAAACTGAGTTAAAAGCTGCAGCTGCAACTGCTGGCATCCTCCCCAACCCTATAGACACTTTTGAATTCTCATGCCCTTGGGCCCCAGACAAAGGGGGCGTCAGAGATCCACCTCCCCAGGAAAGGGGAGAAGGAGGGACACAGCCTAAGACTGACTCAGCTTTTGACCCATACATTTGGTTTGCTGTGTCCCATGAGCCCATCCAGGCTTTGTGGGGCCGCACATTGTTTGCCTTGGGACGTGGCAAGGGTCTAAAGAGATCCAACCCTCTGAACCTCCCTCTTTCCTGACTGGGACTGGCTATTGAGGATGCAGAGGGGAGTGGAATTATTTCCTACTTGGAAAAAAGGAGAGGGCTGCCAGCAAAAGTTGGAGAATTGCCTCTTGAGAAAGTGAATTACGAGGCTCTTAGCCTCCAGGCAGGATCTTCTATCAGATCGACCCTGTCCATGTTACAGCGAACACACTCCAACCAGGCTTTTTACTGAGAAGGCTGCTGAAGGGGGCCATCTGCAGGCAGACCAAGGAAGTGCAAGAGGAAATTAAAAGTAAATAAGAGAGACTTTTACAGCCTCCCTCCCCAGGGCACTTGGAATGGGTCTGAAACCCATCACTGAGTTCAGGGCCCATATTTGAGCAATTAATAGGGAGAATCCTAAAGACCCAGAACAGGTTGAACCAAGATTCAAAGAAAAGCAGTAACACACAGCTCCCACCACTAAAGCCCTACAAAAAAGAGAAATTGGGCATCTGAGTAAACTCATCATCTTATTCAGATACCTAGACAGCAGCAAAAAATTACAAGCCATATTACGAAAATGGAAGAAATGGCCCAAGCAAAGGAATACCTCAAAGCCTGAGATGAGACTCAGGATTTGAGACAACTCATCAATGAGATTCATAAAAATTTCCAAAATCAAATTAATGAGTTGAAAGACAATATGGCTAAAGAGAAAAGGGACATGAAGAAAACAATGAGAGAGCACAAAGTGAAATTTGAAAACCTGAATAGAAACGTAACAGAGCTCATGGGAATGAAAGACAAAGATAGGTGAAATAAACAACACATTAGAGGCATACAACAATAGACTTGAAATGATAGAAGAAAGAATAAGTGATAAAGAAGACAGAATAGCTGAAATTGAAGAGAGAAGAACAGTAAAAAGTAGAAAAAATTGAGCAGGGGTTCAGGGAGTTGAATGATAACATGAAACACAACAATATATGTGTCATGGAGTTCCAGAAGGAGAAGGAAATAGAAAAGTGGCAGAAAAGATTATTTGAGGAAATAATGACTGAAAAATTCCCAACTATCATGAAAAAAATGAATTTACATGTCCAAGAAGTACAGTGTACCCCAATCAGAAAATCTGAACAGACCTACTCCAAGGCACATACTACTCAGAATGTCAGACGTCAAAGATAAAGAGAAAATTCTGAGAGCAGCAAGGGAGAAGCAAACCATCACATGCAAGGGACGTCCAGAAATTCCTAGTGTGGATTTCTCATCAGAAACCATGAAGGTGAGAAGACAGGAGTATGTTACAATTAGGATATTGGAAGAGAAAAACTGCCAGCCAAGAATTCTCTATACAGCAAAACTGTCCTTCAGATATGAAGGTAAGTTTAAAACATGCACAAACAAACAGAAACTAAGAGAGTTTGTAAGAATGAATCCATCTTTGCAGGAAATATAAAGGGAACCTCACAGCCTGAAAGATAAAGAGGAGGGAGAGGCTTGGAGGAGAGTATAGAAGACAAGAATAGCAGAAAGGATAATCGAAAGAGTAAAAAGATAGAAAAAATAAGATACGATTTATAAAAACCAAAGAACAAAATGGTAGAAGTAATAATGCATTAAAAATAATATCTTTGAATGCGAATGGAATAAACTCCCCAATCAAAAGACACAGACTGACAGAATGAATTAAAAAAACACAAGCCATCCATATGCTGCCTACAATAGACTCACCTTAGACCCAAAGATACAAACCAGCTGAACACGAAAGGTTGGAAAAAGATACTCCATGCAAACAGTATCCAAATAAGAATAGGGGTAGCTATACTAATATTGGACAAAACAGACTTTAATACAAAAAAGTTATATCAGATAAGGGAGGCCATTATATATTAATAAAAGGGACAATCCACCACCAAGAAGAAATAACAGTCATTAATATGTATGCATCTAACCAGTGTACTCCAAAATATATGAGGCAAACTCTCACAAAACTGAAGGGAGAAATAGAAATCTCTACAATAATAATTGGAGACTTCAACACACCACTCACATCATTAGATAGAACTAGACAGAAAATCAACAAGGAAACAGAGAACTTGAACAATATGATAAATGATCTAGACCTAACAGACATACAGAACCTTGCACTGAAAGTGGGTTATACCTTCTTCTTAAGTGCTCATGGATCTTTCTACATGGTAGAACACAAGTTTAGTCAAAAGGCAGCACTAAATAAACATAAAAAGATTGAAATTATACAAAGCATCTTCTCAGATCATAATGGAATGAAAAGGGAAATCAATAATAGATGAGGAATGGGAAAATTTGCAAATGTGTAGAGGCTGAACAACACACTGCTAAACAATCAGTGGGTCAAAAAAAATTGTAAGTGAAATTAGTAGATATATTGAGATAAATGAAAACGAGAACACGACTTGTCAAAACTTATGTGATACAGCGAAGGTGGTGCCGAGAGGGAAATTTATAGCCCCAAACACCGATATTAAAAACAAAGAAAGAACTAAAATCAAATATCTAACTAACCTAGAGAAACTAGAAAAAGAACAGCAAACCATTCCCAAAGCAAGCAGAAGGAAAGAAATAAAAATTAGATCAGAAATAAGTGAAATTGAGAACAACAACAAAATAGAGAAAATCAGTAAAACCAAAAGTTGATTGTTTGAGAAGATCAATAAAATTGACAAACCCTTAGCTAGACCAGCAAAGAATAAAAGAGAGAAGATTCAAATAAATACAATCAGAAATGAACTGGGGAAGTTATGACTGACCCCACAGAAATAAAAAGGATCATAAGAGGATATTATGAGAAATGTATGCCAACAAACTAGATAACCTAGATGAAATGGATAAATTCCTAGAAATGCACAAACAACCTACACTGACACTACAAGAAATATAAGAACAAACCAATCACATTTAAAGAGTCTGAATCAGTCATCAAAAAACTCCCAACAAAGAAAAGTCCAGGACCAGATGGCTTCACAGGTGTATTCTACCAAGTATTTTGAGAAGAATGAACATCAATCTCTTTAAACTCTTACAAAAATTTGAAGAGAAAGGAAAATTATCCTACTCATTTTATGAAGCTGACATCACCATAATACCAAAGCCAGACAGATACTACAAGAAAAGAAAATTGCAGACCAATCTCTATAATATATAAAGATGCAAAAATTCTCAACAAAATACTTGCAAATACAATCCAACAGCATATCAAAAGAATTATACACTAGACCAAGTGGGATTTATTCCTGCTATGCAAGGGTGGTTCAGCATAAGAAAATCAATCAACATAATACATCACATCCACAAATTGAAGGAAAAAAAACACATGATCATCTCGATCTATGCAGAAAAGGCATTTTCAAAATTCGGCATCCTTCTTGATAAAAACACTTTGAAAGATAGGAATAGAAGGAAAATCCCTCAATATGATAAAAGGCATATATGAAAAACCCACAGCCGGCATTGAAATCAGTGGGGACAGGTTGAAAGCTTTCCCTCTAAGATCAGAAACAAGACATGGATGCCCACTTTCACCAGTATTATTTAACATGGTGCTAGAAATCTAGCTAGAGTAATTAGAAAAAAAAAAAGGCATCCAAATAATATAAGAGGAAATAAAACTCACTATTCACAGATGACATGATTCTATATTTATAAAATTCTGAAATGTCTATGACAAAGCTACTTGAGCTAAAAAACGAGTTCAGCAAAATAGCAGGATACAAGATCAACAAGCAAAAATCAGTAATGTTTCTATAGGCTAGTTTTGAACAATCTGAGGAAATCTGAGAAAAAATTCCATTTACAATAGCAACAAAAAGACTCAAATATCCAGGAATCAGTTTAACCAAAGAAGTACAGGACCTATTTACAGACAACTACAAAACAATGCCAAAAGAAATCAAAGAAGAGCTAAACAAATGTAAAGATAATCTGTGTTAATGGATTGGAAGATGAAATATCATGAAGACGTCAATCCTACCCTAATGATTTATAGATTCAATGCAATACCAATCAAAATTCCACCAGCCTACTTTACAGAAATAGAAAAGGCATTTACCAAATTTATTTGGAATAGAATGTACACCTTAATAGCCAAAAGCATTCTAAAAAAGACCAACGTGGGAGGAATTTCATTGCCTGACCTTGAAACATATTACAAAGTTACAGTGGTCTAAACAGCATGGTACTGGTATAAAGTTGACCTCTATGGTCAACCAGTTTTCAACAAACCAATCAAAGACATGTTAACGGGACAAAACAGTCTCTTCAACAAATGGTGCTGGAAGAACTGTATATCCATAACCTTAAGAATGAAAGAGGACCCCTAGCTCACTCCCTATACAAGATTCAACTCCACATGGATCAAAGACCTAAGCATAAAAGCTAGGACCATAAAACTACTGCAAGAAAATGTAGGGAAACATCTTAAAGATTTTGTGGTAGGTGGTGGTTTCTTGGATCTTACACCCAAAGCACAAGCAACAAAAGAAAAATAGATAAATTGGACGTCCTCAAAATTAAACACTTTTGCACCTCAAAGGACTTTGTCAAAAGGGTGAAAATGCAGCCAACTCAATGGGAGGAAATGAAAATATTTGGAAATCACATATCTGATAAGGGTTTAAAATCCAAGATATATAAAGAGATGCTACAACTCCACAATTAAAAGACAAAGGACCCTATTAAAAAAATGGGCAAAGGACTTGCAAAGACAATTGTCCAAAGATAAATATAATGGCAAAAAAAAGTTCAACATCACTAGTTATTAGGGAAACGCAAATCAAAGCTACAATGAGATATCATTTCATACCTATAGAATGGCCACTATTAAAAAGACAGAACTACAAGTGTTGGAAAGGATGTGAAGAGATAGGAACACTTACTCACTTTTGTTGGGAATGTAGAATGGTACAGTCACTGTGGAGGACTGTTTGGTAGTTCCTAAAGATTTTGAATATAGATTTGCCATGTGACCCTGCAATACCACTAGTTGGTATATATCCAGAAGTTCTGAGAGCAGTGACATGAACCAACATCTGCACAACGATGTTCATAGCAGCATTATTCGTAATTGCCAAAAGTTGGAAACAACCCCGGTGTCCGTCAACTGAAGAATGGATAAACAAATTGTGTTGTATACAGATGAAGGAATATTATGCAGCTGTAAGAAGAAATGAAGTAGTAAAGCATACGACAACATGGCTGAACCTGGAGGACATTATTGACTGAAGCAAGCTAGACATGAAAGGACAAATATGGTGTGATTGTGCTACTATGACCTAAATATATTGTGTAATCTCATGGAATTAATAACTTGAATATGGGACATCAGAAAATAGAATGAGGTTAGAGAATGTAAATCTAGGGTTAACCTATGCAGAATTGGTAAACAGGACATGTGTTATTCTTTGTAAATGAGTAGAAAAGGTGAAAGTACGACATAATATTTGTTACTAGCAGTACTATTATAAGGATACGGCACAGGTTTAAAGGGAGAGCCTAAGGTCATGTATATTACCAAAAGGAAAGCTGAAAAATGTAACATGGAACTGTATAGCATAGTAAAACTGCATGTGAAATATGAATATGTATAAAATCCATATATAAGACTGTTATTCCTTGGAACTGAACAAATGTGTGTTAATCCTACAAGATGTTAATATCAGACCAAAAAAACCTATTATGCTAAATGAAAGAAACCAGACACAAAGTACTGCATATTGTATGATTCCGTTTATATAAAATGTATATATAAATCAATTTATAAAGATAAAATTAGATTAGTGGTTATGTAGGACTGTAGAAGGATAGAGGGATTGAGAGGTGACTGCTAAGGGGTGTGGAGTTTTGCTTTTTGGAGTAATGAAATGGTTCTAAAATTTTTTGTGGTGATGTATGCACAACATTGTGATTATACTAAAAGCCAATGATTATTCACTTTGTTTTTTTTTTTTT
>JAQZBX010093975.1:0-12086 GCA_029593785.1 Cabassous unicinctus | reverse complement strand
AAAAAAAAAAAAAAAAAAATACTCACACTACAGAATTTTAAAGGTTTATAAGGGTATAGTATAAATAACTTTATACAAACAAATCAGACACCTTAAATGAAATAAGCAAATTCCTAGAGATACAAATTACCACAAATGACTCGAAAAGAAATGGAAAATCTGAATAGGCCTATATCAAGAAAAGAAATTGAATTAGTAATAAAAAATCTTTCTACAAAGAAAAACCTAGTCCCAGATAACTTCACTAGTGAATTCTATTTAATATTTAAGGAAATAATAAGGCACCCCACAAATTCTGTCGAAAAATAGAGGTGCGGGAAGTGGATGTGGCTCAAGCGATTGCGCTCCCACCTACCACATGGAATATCCCTGGTTCGGTTCCTGGTGCCTCCTAAAGAAGACAGCGAGCGGGCGCGACAGGCAAGTGTGGCAAGCTAACACAATAAGAGACACAAGAAGAAAAACATAATCAGAGACACAACACAGAAGGGAATGGAGGTTCCTGGTGCCTCCCAAAAAAAAAAAAAAATAGAAGTGCAGGGAACACTTCCCAACTCATCTTATAAGGCCAGTATTATCCTGATACCAAAGCCAGACAAAGCATAAGGAATGAAAACTACAGACTAATATCCCCCATGAATTTAGGTGTGAAAATCCTTTTAAAATATTAGCAAACTGAACCAACAACATATAAAAAGGATTATATGCCATTATTTATCCCTGTGATTTATCCCAGGAATGCAGTTGGTTTAACATGCTAAAATCAATAAACTTAATATACCATATTAGTTAAATATAAGAGAAAACCCACATGATCATCTTAATAGATGAAGAAATTCAATCCATTCATGATAAAAACTCTCAACAAACTAGGAAGAGAAGGGAACTTCCTCAACTTGGTAAAGGGCACCTAGGAAAAACCCACAGCTAACATCATATGTCCATCAACTGGTGAGTGGAAAAACAAAATATGCCATTATCTATCCAATGAAATTTTATTCAGTAATGAAAGGGAATAAAATACTGATACATGCTGTAACATGGATTAAACTCAAAAAGATTATGCTAAGATGACAAAAGACTACTTATTATATGATTCTATTTTTGTGACATGTCCAGAAAAAGGCAAATTTATAGAAACAGAAAGCAAATCAATGGTTGCTTAGGGTTGAATCTGGGAATGTAAATTAACTACAAACAGGCACAGGGGAACTTTTTGGGATGATAGAAATGTTCTAAAAGTGGATTGTGATGGATGAACAATTCTATACATTTACTAAAAATCACTGAATTATATACTTACATTGGGTGGATTTTATGGTATATACCTCAATAAAACTGGTAAATACAGGGATTGAGCACCTCCCGTCAGCCCAGGCCAACTGGAGATACAATCGTGAACACAAGTACGTACCTCATGGAGATTACATTTTAGTAGAGACAGATGGTAAATAAAATAAGTAAAATACATAGTATGTTATATCAAGACAAGAGCTATGCAGAAGGGATGTAGGAAGTTCTGGTGTCTGTGAGCTGTGAATTTAAACAAGGCAATCAGGGAAGGTCTCACTGAGTTGGGGTTTTGAGTAGAGACATGAAGGAAATAAAGGAGCACGGCATGGGGATATCTGAGCAAAGTGCCTTGAAGGCAGAGGAGACAGCAAGTACAAAGACCCTGAGGCTAGAGCTTGCCTGGCATGAAAAGTACAAAAAATAACCAAATGGGGCTGGAACAGTAAGAATAAGGGGGTGAGTAGTGTGAAATGAGGATAGAGAAATAATAGGGGTCAGATTATATAAGGATTTGTAGGGTTTTGTAAGGACTTTGACTACTCAGAGTAAGATAGCATGAAAAAAAAAAAAAGAAAGAAAGAAAGAATAAGATAGTATTCCAGAACGTATTTAACACCACTGAATTGTATACTTGAATGTGGCTAAAATGACTAATTTTAGGCTGTAGATATGTTACCAAAATAGAACTGTCCAACACAGAGTGAACCCTAATATAGATTATGGACAATAGTTAAAAATGTAATTATAATAATAATGTTTCATCAATGGTAATGAATGTACCACACTAATGCAAAATGTTAATAATAGGCAAAATTGTAGAGAGGAGGGTAGGAGGGATGTGGAAACTCTATATTTCTGCACAATTTTTCTGTTAAATCTATAACTACTCTAATAAAAAAAAAATTTAAGAGATAACATTCCAGTTATCAACTGTTATGTAATAAAGCATTCTAAAAATACCAAGGCTTAAAACAATTTGTTATTATTCCCCATGGGTCAGTGAGTTAATTTGGCTCAGCCGGGAAGTTCTGGCTTGGGGTCTCTCATGTGATTACAGTCAGATAGGGCGGGTGTCATCTGAAAGCCCAACTGGGCTGGACATCCAAGGTGACTCAAGCATAGCTGGCAGCTTATACTGTCTGTGGGCTGGAAGCTCAGCTGGGCCTGTCAACAAGAGTGCACACACGTGGTCTCGCAGCATGCCAGCTGGCTTCTGAAAAGGAGTAACCTAAGAGCAGCATTCTAAGGTTAGGGAAGTGGAGACTGTCAGTCCTCTTAAAAGCTAAGCCTGTAATGAGCAGAGCATTATTTCCACCATATTTATTAATCAGAGCAGTCACAGGCTAGACCATATTCACGGGGTTAGAGCAGTAGACCTTACCTCTTGATGGCAGAATGGCATGCATGAACAAGGGAAGAAATCTTAGAGACAAGCGCCCTCAAGTCATCCTCTAAACCCCAAATTCACATCCTCTCACATGCACAATATACTCACCCCACCCCAAGACTCCAAAAGATTCATTCCATTACAGCTTCAGCTCAAAGTCCAGAATCTTGTCATCTAAATTGCTCCTGGTGTGGATTAGGCTACTCAGGTACAGTACTTCAACTACAGCTCCTTCAGGATGTTTTTCATGATCTGAAGACCTGTGAATAAATTATCCACATCCCTATGTATCCAGCATCCAATGGTGAGACAGGCATAGGATAACAGTAATAGACACTCTCATTCAGAGAGGCGCAGGGGGATGGGAGGTACATAGTAAACACTGGTCCATAGTGATTCTATAATCTAGCCAGGAGCATATAACCTATTCATTCCTTGGTTAGTGTGGCAGTTTGATATAGCTATGAATTCCAAAAATAGATATTGGATTATGCTTGTAAACTGGTCTATTCATCTGGGCATGATTAACTTATGATTAGGGATTTGATTGGGCCACATCAGGAAGGTGTTGAGCCCTGCCCCTTGGTGGGTGGGGTCTCAAAGATAAAAGACATGGCAAAGGACAGAGTTGGAGCAGTTTTGATGTTGGAGTTCTGATGAGGAAGGAGAGAAGTCCCCGGGAAAAGAGATGAGCCGTTCACCTGGCAGTTCACAGCTGGCCTTGTGGAGAGAGGCAAAGCCTAGAAAGCCTCATAGTCTACAGCTGACCTTGTGGAGGAAACAGAGGAGCTGAGCCTGGAGAGAAACAGAGCCCCGGGAAGAGAGGAACCCAAGAAGCCTGAACCCTAGCAAACGTCGGCAGCTGTCGTGCTCCAACACATGGCAATAGACTTTGGTGAGAGAAGTAACTTATGCTTTATGGCCTGGTAACTGTGGGCTTCTACCCCAAATAAATACCGTTTATAAAAACCAACAAATTTCTGGTATTTTGCATCAGCACCCCTTTGGCTGACTAATACAGTTAGGGTCCAGTCCTGCTCCCTGAGAGTAGCTCTCCATGGCTTTTGGTTCCAACCCCTGGACTCTTAGCTCTGCACTCTCATTCTTTCTTGTCCGTAAGAAATGGCCCATCTCTGCAGCTGAGTTGTCTTCTCAGCCTGCTTTCTGCCTGCATTAGGATAGAGTTACAAAAAATAAGAAAAAAAAAAGGTTGGAGTTACAGAAAGTTTGTCTCATTCTGAACTCTGATCCTTTTATTAGTATAAGCCAATGGTGTTTCTGCCAATATAATTCTCTTAAAACTGTGTGAGTTTTCTATGGCTCTCATTGGGACTCATTTCATTAGACATTGCTACACCCACCAATCCCTTCCAGATAGATCTCTATCTTGGGCTGATAGTCAGGGTGCTGTAGGACAGTACCCTCAATTTTCTTAGAAGTTCCTTCTGTCTAGTTGAAAGGCTCTATGAGACATGACCTTAAGATTCTTAGAAGCCCAACTAGGTACAACCTTAAACCTTTCTAAGGTCTCAACAAAGTGTCAGACAACTTCATCCTTGAATATTTATCCTAAGGCCTTGTTTCACCGGTCGCACCATGGATTTGATATTTACTCCCAGCGTATGTCTTACTTTGAGAGTCTTTTGCCAGAAGTCTGAAGATGAGAAACAGGTTTGTTTTTGAAACATGGAAGTCCTGGATCCTTTATGTCTCTTTTAAATTCTGCACAAAACCAGAAGTTCCTTCTTTAGTTCTCTCTCTCTTCTCACATTTTCTCATAGGCAGCTAGAAGAAGTCAGCTGGAATTCTCAACATCCTGCCTGGAAATCTCCTTAACCAGAAAGGTAAGAGGTATCCTTTCTGTTTCCCATATTAATGGAGACAACAGTGCTCAATGATTCTGATAGGTTAAATAAGATGAGAACAGAGAAATTACTTTGTATAATTTCATTTGAAACCTAGTCTAGTACTATATACTGCCTAAGAGTTACCTCCTGAGAGCCTCCTTGTTGCTCAAATGTTGCCTTTCTCTAAGCCAAACTCAGCATATAAATGCACTACCAGCATGGGATATGACTCCTGGGGATGAGCCTCCCTGGCACTGAGGGATTACTACCAAGCACCAACTAGCAGTGCAACTGGAAAAAGACCTTTACCAAAAGGGGGAAAGGGTAACAACAATGAGTTTATAGGGCTAAGAGACTTCAAAGTGAGTCAGGAGGTCATTTCAGAGGTTATGCTTATGCACATCTTATCAGGATCTCATTGACTTCCACTGTAATATTACCTCAAATAGTGGGGCTCCTGAGGGCTCTGTAGACATCCAGACACTATAGGCAGGGCTGACAGCTCCGGAGTTTGGTGCCATGCCAGTGGGCCCTACTTTGGAATTTATGCTCCACAGTGTGACAGAGTTGGACTTAGTGTGGCTTCCCTACACATGGCTCTTCTGCCCCTTCTATTTGAGCCTATAGTTAGTACTAGAGTTGATAGGTGTATGTCCAAGAGACTTAAATCTTTGGGCTGTCCATGTGCCCATTGGGCCCTGAATCTCAACAGAGTTGCAACACTTACTCTCCAGTTCATTGGACTTACCCAGGACAACTAACAAGGAGATGATGATGGACAATGACCATCCCAAGGAACAGAGAGAGTCTACAACTGCATGCAAGATAGTCCCACCCATCTGTCCCATGGGATCTAAGCCCCCTCTCAATTAGAGATGGAGGGGGCATCACCATCCCAGAATCCTCAGGATTGGGGAATGAATGATGGACTAGAGCAGACTTGTTGTTATTCTACTATAGACTTATTGTGATTCTAGCAATGGAAGAACTTTTATCATTGATGTGGAGGCAGTGGCCACCGGAGGTTCTGAGGGGAGGGAGAGGGAAAAATAGGTGTAATATGAGGGCATTTTTGGGACATTGGAATTGTCCTGAATGATGTTGTAATGACAGATACAGGCCATTATATAACTTGTCATAACTAACAAAATTGTGTGGGAGAGAGTTTAAACTATAATGTAAACTAAAATCCACATTTAGTGGCAATGCTCCAATATGTGTTCATCAATTGTAACAAATGTACCACACTAATGAAGGATGTTGTGGGAAAAGTAAGGGAGGGGTAGAGAGTGGGGCATATGGGAATCCCCTACATTTTTTTTAACAATTTATTGAAGTATATCATTCATACATGAACATACATAAACTATAAATGTTCAGTAAACATTGTGAACTTACAAAACAAACATGCATAACATCATACAGGGCTCCCACACATCACCCCCCCACAAACACTCTGCATTGTTGTGAAACATTTGTTAACCAATCATGAAAGAGCATTGTCACAATATTACTACTAACTATAGTCCATATCTTCCTCTGCTATACATTTTTTAAAATGATTTATTTATTTATTTATTTACTTTTATCCATTTTTACCACCCCCCACCCACCCATTTTTGCTGTTCCTGTGTCCATTTGCTGGGCAACTCTCTGTGTCCATTTCCTGCCCTCTCTCCTCATCCTTCTCCTCCTGTCTTCACTGGGATACGCTCCTCGGAACCTCTGATGTGGGAGAGAGGCATTCTACCATCTGCACCACCTTAGTTCCTGGTTTTTTGGCATGTCTCGTCTTGGCTCTCCCATGTGTCACTCTCCTGTTATGACATCATCTTGCTGTGTGTTTCATGGGGCCTGGTAGTGCACCCACTTGCAGGGTCTGGTGGCCCATGTGCCTTCTATATTTTTCTTTTTTTTATTTTTACTGGGAGGTCCTAGGGATCAAACCCAGGTCCCTCCATATGGGAGACGGATGCCCAACCACCCAAGTCACATCTGTCCCCCTGCTATATCTCTTAAGGTTGACCAAAGATACCCAGAGTTACAGTCTTTTCCCATACAGGATGGTCATATAATAAATCAGGCTTAGTTTATCACCAGCATTCTAAAAACCAGACCTGGGGAGAAAAACCAGGTCTGGGGACACATACATGGTTTCTAATATAGCGAATGCTTAGCCTACCCTGATTATCACAAAATCAGGATAGTGAGAATATTTGCATTCCCCTATATTTTTTATGTAACATTTATGTAATCTAAGTATCTTTTTAAAAAAATATATTTAAGTATATTAAAATAAATAAATAAAAGAAAACTTAAAAAAAGATGAGAACAGAGAAGTGACCATTGGATTTAGTAATGTGGAGGTCATATGACATTGACAAGAGAAGTTTGGGGGAAGTGGTGGTAAGGGTTAAAGCCAGATTCTAGTGGGTTCAAGGAATGGGAGGAGACAAGTTGGAGGCGGTGATTGTTGATAATGCTTTCCAGCAGTGTTGCTACAAAGGAGAGAAACGGGATAGTAGCTAGAGGCAGAAGTGAAATCAAGAGAAGTTCTTTTGTTTTAGAGGTGGGAGAGTATGTCTTTATCCTAAAAGAAAACATCACATAGAGAGGAAAAAATTGATGATGCAGGAGACAGAAAGAGAATCACTGGAGTAATGTTCTTGAATAGGCAAAAGTAGTTGGGATATTATACAGAAGAAGAAAGGTTGGCCTTAAATATGAGCATGGACAGTTTATCTTTAGTAACTGGAATGAAAGCAGAAGTATATGGGTATAGTTGCAAGTAGGTAGATTGTTAAGAAAAATTATTTCAAACTTGGAAATAAGCAAACAGGATTACCAGGTATCTTTTTGTGTAGGCTGTGCTCTGTCCAGTAGGCCCCTTGGGGATTATCTGATTTTCATAGGTACCTTCGTTTGACTTTTTTTTAGATTTATTATTTATTTATTTATTTATCCCCCCCTTGCTGCTTGTGCTCACTGGGTCCATTTGCTGTGCGTTTTTCTGTGTCTGCTTGTCTCCCTTTGTTGGGTCATCTTGCTGCGCCAACTCACTGTGCAGCGCGGGCCGGCTTGCCCACACCAGAAGGCCCCGGGAATCGAACCTGGGGCCTCCCACATGGTAGACTGGAGTCCAACCAATTGAGCCACAGCCGCTTCCCCGTTTGACTTTTTACTTACTATTGTTTAGGATATTTTACAACTCTTTTTCTTGTAGAAAACTTAGAGCAATGCAAATAATTCTTATCTGAGAGAAATACAAATGATTTTTGTCCTATGGAAAAGATAAACTCACAAGTTATGATTTTTTGCCTTGTAGGACATTAACCAGTTTTGTATCTACTACAGCAATCTCCTTCTAACATTTTTAGTGCCTTTCCTTATGAAATATAGAAACTTCTGCTCCTCAAATGTTTTTTATACCAGCTTTATTGTTTTACTGGTTCTCTTAGTTAATATACATAGTTAGATACATGTTTATTCTGTATTTATGAGTCATGATTTTACCTTTTTAAAACTAAACTTTATTTTTAGAACAGTTTTAGGTTTAAAGAAAAATTGCACAGAAAGTACAGAGTGTTCCCACATTAAGCCCTCACACCCTCCCCCAATACACACATAGTTTCCCCTATTACTAGCATCTTGCATTAAGTGTGGTAAATTTAGTACAAATGATGAACCAATATATTTATAAGTAGTAAGTAAAGGTCCATAATTTACATTAGGGTTCACTCTTTGTGTATACAGGTCTATGGATTTTGACAAATGTGTAATGTTATTTACCTACCATTATGGTATCATAAAAAATAGTTTCAATCTAACTTCAGCCTCAAATGAAAAACTAAAATTAAAAACAAAAAGTCAAATAAACTCCCCTCCTCTAGTATCTTCTCTCATGATTACCAGCCCAGGCTCCCAAAAGAGAAAATTCAGAGTCTTTTCATGTCCCTCGCTCTTCATACCCAATTTGTAGTGATTCCTACATTGTGAATACCTCTTGAAACTTGTCCCTCCTCTCCATAGGATTGCCCACAAAATAGCCAAACTCTTAGGAGGCTTACACATTCCAAACTGGGAGTGGAGGATGGAGGCAGATTGGTCATGTTTCAACCCCAGCAAAGAGGGAACTAGCTCTCCACGGTAAAGTGCGTACACATATCCTGATGGCAAGGTTCTGACGGGCTTCCAGTGTCCAGCTCCACTTTGTGCTGGAACACGATCTGGGGTCCCGCATCAATACCTGAGGCCTTGTCTTAAAATGCATCGCCAGCCTAGACTCCTCCTTTCCTCAAAATAATTTTATTTTGGGTCTCAGGGACCTTTTCTGCCACTGGGCTGTTGTCAGGGATCCCTAGTCCACCCTGACTGGATTCCCTAAGATAAAAATGTAAGGGTCCGGGTTGGAAGTTCTGGCCCCTTCCCATCCTGGGATCCTTATCCATATTGAGTCCCTGCCTACTCCACATCTCCACTTGAATGTCTAACAGGCATGTCAAACTTAACATGCCCAAAGCCAAAACCTGATCTCCCCAATCATCACCATCCTTCAACCTGTTCTTCCCCAAATCTTCCTTATCTTAGTAAATAATCAACTCCATTTTTCCCAGTTGCTCAGGCCAAAACACGGGGAGTCTTTCTCGACTCTTCTCCTTCTCATAACCCACGTCCAATCTCAGAAAATCCTATCCAGAACCTGGCCATTTCCTACCACCTCCACCACGGCTCTCCTGGTCTCCTGCCCACACCGTCACAGTCACTGCCCAGCTGGTAGCCTGCTTCCAAGCTTGCCTCCCTACAGTCTATGCTAAGCATAGAAGCCAGAGTGACCCCGTTGGAACAGAAGTCTAATTTTGTCATGTCTTTGCTGAGAACCTTCTGCTTTATACATAGTGTCTTCATACACAGTGTCTCTTCCTCAAATGCAGCATGAACTCCTTGAGAAGTCTTGTTTTGTTCCTCATCTCCAAGTACAGCATTGAATTTAAAAATAATAATAATAATAATAATATAATTTTGCACTTCCAGAAAATGTTTACTTTTTCGGGATACTATATAGAATAACTGAATTGCATAAGGAAACTTAGAGGTCATATTTTCTTTTACAAAGGATGAATTTAAGATCCACTCGGTCAGTTGCAATATAACTAGAATACATATCTCCCAATCCCCAATCCAGTGATCTATTTACCAGGCTGTTCTAGAGCAGGTATTATCCTCATACTACAGATGGGAAAACTCACAGGCAATACAGCTCAGGACTCTGCCAGAGGACACTCTATTCAATCACAATAGAAACCAGAATTCTCTGTTCCTAATGGCTCTGGGGGTTTATACTCTTCTCACTGAGGATTCAATGAAATCCTAACTTCAATATTTTGTCATCCTAATATTTACTTTCTCTACCCCCCAGTGTCTCTCCCTTTGGTTTTACTCTGTCCTTGTCTCTAGAGGTCAGAATGATTATGCTGCTTGCTAAGTAAACAGTTACAAGATAGCTGGACTTCAGGTTGTTAGGCTTCCAGAAACAATGGGTTTAATAAGAGGCCATGAAAGTCCCCCTCCCCCCATGCCATTGTGTAAACCAGCATCAAAGAAACAGGTTTCAAAACCTGTTGTTCCAGGTTAGTTTTATTTCCTCTGAAACAACTTTAGTTTAATATCAGTAATCTCAGGCAGAGTAAAAGGGGGAAAGCAGCCTGAATTTAAAATTTGTTTCTTTGTTTTGAACACAAAGAATTCTTTCCATTTCTTTTTTCTTTTCCCACAGCCTGTGAACCAGGCTCCGTCCCTTGGGTTCAGTACAAATAAATGGAGCTGCTAAGGGGAACAGGGTAAGCATGTTGATTTGTGTGGTTACAGCCTGTTCCCCATAACCCATTTACAAGGTCAGCGGGGACCACAACTTACCAAAACCGAGAACTATGTAAGTTAAAATGAGGAAATCTTGATCTATCAGAAACATGCAAAGACCTTGCATGGCTTATATTCCTGACTCTATGGGAACAAAATATGCTGGAGGGTAAGGAAAAAAAGTACATGGACTAGAGGATCAAAATAGCAAAGTGTTATAAAAATAGAGGCCTGTAAGGCCAGGCGCACATCTGTCAGAACTGTGTACCAGCTTCCTGCCTTCACTGAGCCTCATTACTGGGGAGTTTGGGAACTATTTCAGGTTTGGATAATTTGGGAAGAGAGTCATCTAAAGCTGCAGATCTAAAAATGGTTCCATATTAATACTTACAGAGAGAACACAGGGCCCAGAAGTGAGGGCCTTAAAACCAGTCTCCTGTGCCACACTAATGAAAGCTGTTTTTGTGGGTTGTTATGGGAGGTGTGGGAGGTGGGAAACATGGGAATCCCTGTAACTTTTGTGTAACATTTATGTAATCTAAGCATCTTTTTAAAATATATATAGAAAAAAATAAAAAAATAAATAAGGAGGTAAAAAGAAATAAAGGATCCCATACAAGTAAAAATAAATAAATAAAATAAATAAAAAATAAATAAAACCAGTCTCCTGAGGGAAAGGGGTTGGGGGCAGAGAGGAAGGCTGGCCTGAAGGACACGTGGGCCTCACGTGTGACCTTATCTAATAAGTTACTTAACCCTGTGAGCAGGAACTTCCTCTTCTATAAAATGGAGGTAACAGGAAGCGGGTGTGGCTCAATCGATAGAGCCCCTGTTTACCATGTGGGAGGCCCCCGGTTCGCTTCCCCGGGCCCCCTTGTGAGGGCAGGCAGGCCCGCGTGGCGCGGTGGGCTGATGCAGCAGGACCTCACAGCAAGGGGAAGATAAGCAGACACAGAAGAAACACACAGCGAATGGACACAGCAAACACAAGCAGCAAGGGGGGGCGATAAATTAATTAATTAATTAATTTTAAAAAAAAAATGGAGGTAACGAACTCCATAGGTGCTGCATCATAGAGAAATCGTGAAGACTAAATAAGTCAAAGCTTGTAAGCTCCCAGGGCAGAGATGAAAGCCCCTGGTGCTAGTGGAGGAGGGGCTGGGGCTAAAGGAGGGTAGGGCAGAAAAGGAGTTGGGGGCTTTTAGAACCCACAAGATAAAAAGGCTAGAAAAGAGCCATAAGCAAATTGTCCGGGACTCGAGCGGCTGGGAGGTAACCACTGGCCACTATTCCCGAAAGGCTGAATTCAGAGAAGCAGCCAGCCTGGGTTTTGGACTTTGGTTGACTCTGAGGAGAGGGTTCAGCCTGAAGCCAGGCAATGAACCAGGCTTGGAAACAGTAAAGACCTTTTTATACAAGGACCAAAAGAACGAAAAGAAATGGCCTGATTTGGGACTTGTCTGGAGTAAAAGCAGTGGAGTCTTGATAAATGTTTAACTGGCTGGGGGTTGGCCCTAATCTGTAGTAGTCACCAGTTTCCATGATGTAAACACATCGCTGATTTCAAGCTACTAAGGCAATCCACCAGCTGACAAAAATCCTGAAATTTTAACCATTGGCTCTAGCAGGCTCCAGCACTCCAATGAGTAGAGGGAAGAGCACAAAAGAATCCTAAGACAATTCAGATTTTTTTTTTTTTTTTT
>JAQZBX010093974.1:0-12087 GCA_029593785.1 Cabassous unicinctus | reverse complement strand
CAAAATCAGATAAAGATACTACAAAAAAGGAAATTGCAGACCAATATCTTTAATGAATACAGATGCAAACCTCCTCAACAAAATACTTGCAAATAGAATCCAAAAGCACATTTAAAAAATTATACATCACGATCAAGTGGGTTTCATCCCAGGTATGCAAGGGTGGTTCAACACAAGAAAATCAATTAGTGTAATAAACCTCATTGAAAAATTGAAGAAGAGAAATTACATGATCCTTCTCAATTGATGCAGAAAAAAGCATTTGACAAAATACAGCACCCTTGATAAAATCTCTCCAACAGATAGGAATAGAAGCAAGTTTCTGAATATGTTAAAGGGCATATAAGGAAAACCTACAGCTAACATTTTATTCAATGGTGAAAGACAGAAAGCTTTCTTACTGAGATCAGGAACAATACTAGTTTGCCCATTGTCATCATTGTTATTCAATATTGTTCTAGAAGATCTAGCTAGAGCAATTAGGATAGCTAAGGAAATAAAAGGCACCGAAATTGGAAAGGAAGAAGTAAAATTCCACTATTTGCTGGTGGCATAATCCTATATCTAGATCTCCTGAAAAATCCACAACAAAGTTACTAGTACTAATAGACAAGTTTAGCAAAGTGGAAGAATACCAGTTTAATAAGCAAAATCAGTAGTATTTCTATACACTACCGATGTGCAATCTGAGGAAGAAATCACGGAAAAAATTCCATTTATATTAACAAGGAAAACAATCAAATATTTAGGATTAAACTTAGCCAAGGACATAAAGGACATCTATTCAGAAAACAACAAAACATTTCTAAAAGAAAGTGAAGAAGGCTTAAGTAAATGGAAGGACATTCCATGTTCATGGATTGAAATACTAAATATTGTTACAATGACAATTCTACCCAAACTGATTTACAGATTCAATGCAATTACAATTAAAATCCCAACAAACTTTTTGCAGAAATGGAAAAATGAATTATCAAATTTCTTTGGAAGGCTAAGTTGCCCAAAGAGCCAAAAAGTACTTTACAGAGAAGAACGACTTCTGAATACTGTCACTTCTAGACTTAAAACATATTACTTAGCTACTGTGGTAAAAGCAGCATGATAATGGCAAAAATGTAGCCACATTGACCGATAGAACTGAATCAAGAACTCAGATTTAGTCCCTCACATTTACAGCAAGAGATTTTTGACAAGGCGTTCAAGCCCTCCCAGCTGGGCCAGAAGATCTCTTCAACAAACGGTGCTTGGAGAACTGGATAACTATATCCAAAAGAAATAAGACTTCTATCTCACATCTTATACAAAAATTAACTCAAAATTCATCAAGGACCTAAATATAAACGTGAGAACCATAAATCTCTAAGAAGAAAATGTAGGAAAGCATATTCAAGATCTTGTGGGAGGTGGTAGTTTCTTAAACCTTATAACCAAAGCATGAACCACAAAAGGAAAAATAGATAAATGGAACCTCCTCAAAATTAAACATTTTTGCACCTCAAAGGATTTTGCCAAAAAGGAGAAAAGCAGCCGACACTATGGGAGAAATATTTGGCAATCACATATCTGATAAGGGTTTAATAGCCATGATATGCAGAGATCATACAACTCAACAATAAAAAGACAAACTACCCAAATGGGCAGAAGACTTGAAAAGACAACTGTCCAAAGAAATACAAATGGCAAAAAACACATGAAAATTATTCAACATTACTAGCAATTAGGGAAATACAAATCAAAACTACAATGAGATATCATTTCACACCTATTAGAATGGCTGCTATTAAAAACTTGGAAATCTGAAAATGTTGGAAAAGATGTGGAGATAGGAATGATTATTACTGTTGATGGGAATGTAGAACTGTACAGCCATTGTGGAGGACAGTTTGGCGGTTCTTAAGGAAGTTAAATATAGACTTGCCATGGGACCCCACAATAGCATTACTAGGTTTTTATCCAGAAGAACTGAAAACAGAGTCACGAAAAGACACCTGCACATCAGTGTTCATAGTGACTTTATCTGCAATTACCAAAAGTTGGAAACAACCGAAGTGTCCATCAACTGATGAATGGATAAACAAATTGTGGTGTACACACATAATGGAATATAAGCCAGCAGTAAGAAGAAATAAAGTCATTAAGTCTATGGAAACATGGCTGAACCTGAAGGACATTATGCTGAGTGACTCAAGCCAGACACAAAAGGACAAATATTGTATGATTGCTTTTTATGAACTAAATATATTGTGTAAACTTATGGAGTTAAATAATTAGAATATAGGTCACCAGAAAATAGAAGGAGGTTAGAGAATTGAAAGCTGAGGGTTAATCTGTGCAGAAATGGTAGAAAGGATGTCTGTAAATCTTTGGGAATGAATAGAAAGAGTGAAAACATATAATGGTGTCTGTAACTAGCAGAGCTATTATATGGTTATGACAGTGGTTGAAAGGGAAGTGTAAGTTTATGTATATTACTAGAAGGAAAGCTAAAAGCTGTAACATGGGACTGTATAAGATAGTAAAACCTCATGTAAAACATGAATATGTGTGATATTGCATTTATTATATTGTTTTAACAAATGATAAATACAAATAAACTAGAGAGAAGGAAAAAGAATAGCAGTTCTGTAGGATGGGGGAAGCATACAGAGATTGATAGGTGATGAATTTTGTTTGTTTGTTATTTGTTTATTGTTATTATTAGAATAATGAAACTGCCCTAAGAATAGTTGAAGTGATGAATGCACAAATATGTGATTATACTGAATACCATTGATTGTACACTTTGGATAGATTTATGCTGTATTAATATGTATCAATAAAATTGATTTGTTCAAAAAAAAGACCCTGGGTAAATGTAAAAATATCACAGCATGCAAAGAAGAGTGACAGTTATTGGAATGAAAGACACAATGGATGAGATTGAAAATACATGAGAAGTATCTAACAGCAGAATTGAAATGGCCAAGGAAAGAATAAGTGAATTAGAAGAGCGTCTGAATTGGAAAAGACAGGAGAAAGGAGAGCAGACAAAGAAACGAATAGAAAAATTGAAATGGCTTTCAAGGAATTGAATGACAGTGCAAAATGCACAAACATGCATTAGGGTGTCTCAGAAGGAGAAGAGAATGGAAAAGCAGCAGAAAGAATAATTTAGGAAATAACCACGGAAAATTTCCCAACTTTTGGCTATCATGGATAATTCTGCTATGAATATCAGTGTGCAGATGTCTCTTCGTGTCACTGCTCTCAGTTCTTCTGGGTGTAAATCTAGCAATAGTACATAGGAGCAACAAAAGAAAAAACCAACATTCTTGCACCTCAAAGGACTTTGTCAAGAGGATGAAAAGACAGCTGACTTAATGAGAGAAAATATTTGGCAAGATAAGGGTTTAATATCCATGATTAAAAAGATATGATAAGGAGATTATAAAATTCAAAAGCAAAAAGATTAACTATCCAATTATAAAATGGGCAGAAGACTTGAAAATACAATTGTCCAAAGAAGAATTATAAATGGCAAAGAAACACATGAAAAAAATATTCAATATCATTAGTGATTAGAGAAATGCAAATCAAAACTAGAAAGAGATATCGTTTCACGTCTATTAGAAGGGCCGCTATTAAAAAGACAGAATTCTGTAAATCTTGGAGAGGATGTGGAGAGATAGAGTTGCTTATTCACTGTTGAGGGAATGTAGAATGGTACAATAACTGTGGAAAATTGTTTGGTAGTTCCTAAGGAAGTTGACTATAGACTTGCTAGTGACCCAGCAATACCTTTGCTAAGTATAGACCCACTCTACTTCTTTTAATAGTTGTATATAGACCATGAATATTTAATGTATTTATTGACAGGCTAGTGAATAATTTTGGCATTTTTCCCCTCTTCCTTGTTTTTAATTTGTCTACTTTGTTTTTCCTGATTTCCTATGAGTTACTTGAATGCTTTTAAAATATTCTGAATTCTAGTTTTAGTGTTTTTTTCGTATACCACTTCGTTAACTTTTTAAATAATTGCTCTAGATGGTATACATGCTTTTCTATACATAGAAAAGTCCTCATTGATTACTGCTATCAAAATTTTACCAGTTCAAGTAAAGGGTATCCCTTTATATACATTTGCCCTCCCCCCATTTATTATGTAATTGCATTAAATATTTCCTCTACAGATATTAATAACCTCATCAGATAGTGTTATCAGTTTGCTTTAATTGTCAAACGAGGGAATTCAAGAGAACAAAGAAAGTCTAATGCAATTAGGTATATAATACATTTTAATAGATCCTATCCAGATGCATTGCATTTATTTATTAAGATATTTCTTAGTTTACTTTAAAAAAAATTTATTTATCCCCCCCAGATGGTTCTCTTGTCTGTCTTCTAATTGTTTGCTCACCTTCTCCAGAAGGCACCGGGAACCAAACCTGGGACCTCCCACATGGAAGGCAAATGCCTAATGACCTGAACCACATCATCGCTGTATTGCATTTAATTGTCATTGTCTATTTAGCTGTTCATTTTTTTTTAACTATGGGAAAATATATGCAACAAGAATTTTCCCATCTTATCCACTTGAAACACCCCGTCCAGTGATATCACTCCTCTATACAAGGTTGTGGAACATTCATCAACTTCCAAATATTCCCATCTCCCCAAACAGTAACCTCATAACCACTAAGCATTAATTCCCCATATCACCTGCCCCTTCAGCCTTTGCCACATATATTCCAATTTCTGTAATTGTGGGCCTGTATATTCTCTGATTTTTTTTGTATTATCATGGGTCTTAAATTTTCATCTCAAATGATTAATAGTCATATTTGCTTAGATACCAACATAATTTCAAGGTGTATATTAACTAGGTTCCTATATTTCTCTGGCCCCCATATTTATGTAGTACTTGTCACAAATATTTTGTTTATACTTTATGCATCCCAAACCACAGTTTTTGCATTACATTTTATGTTTTGCCTTTATAGGTCCTGATTGAAATAAAAAGTAGCCTTAAAAAACCATAAACACAATAGAACTGATCTTTATATTTACCCCTCACTGTCCTTGCCAGAGATACTTATTTCTTATATGGCTTTGATATATTGTCTTTCAACCTACAGAACTTTCTTTAGAATTTGTTGTATGGTCAGTCTAGTGTTGATGAACTCCCTAAGATTTCTTCATCTGGGAATGTCTTAATCTCTTTCCACTTTTGTAAGTTGGTGTTGCCAGATATAGAATTCTTGGTTGGCAATTGTTTGCTCTCAGAATTTTAAACATGTCATCCCCCTACTGTCCTGCCTCTATGGTTTCTATTCAGAAATTGACACTTAACCTTATTGCTGCGGCATTGTACATGAGACATTGCCTTTCTCTTGCAGCTTTCAGAATCCTCTTTATCTTTGGCATTCAACACTTTGATTATAAAGTGCTGTGTTGTGTGTCCATTTCAATTTATCCTGTTTTGTGTTCATTTAGCATCTTGGATGCTTATTGTGCTTCATAACATTTGGGGGTTTTTCAGCCTTTATTTCTTTGAATATTCTATCTGCTCCTTTCTCTCTTTTTTCTACTCCTGGGATTATCACAATGTGCATATATGTGTGTTTGATGATATCCTACAGATTCCTCAGGCTGTGTTCACTTTTCTTCATTATTTCTTCTTTCAGCTTGTCAATTTCAATCATCTTATCTTCAAGTTCACTGATTCCTTTTTCTGCCGGCTTCCATCTACTGTTGAACCCCTCAAGGGAAATTTTAATTTCTATTACTGTGGTTTTCAACTCTGTTTGGTTCTTTTTCATAAATGCCATCTCTTTACTGACATTGTATTCATGTCCATCTATCATTTTATGATTTCCTTTAGTTCTTTCTCCATGCTTTCCTTTAGGTCTTTGAGCATATTTAGGACCATTTTTAAAAAGGTCTTTCTTTGGTATATCCCATGTCTGGTTTCCTCACTGATAGTTTCAATTTCTGTATATTTTCTTCTTTTCCTGGACCATCACTTCCTGTTTTTTTGTATGTTTTGTAACTTTTTGTTGAACCCAGCATATTTTGATAATTTATTGTGTTATTGCAGGAATTTTTACTTTGAGGTGTCTGCTTTTTAAGTATGTATGCAGCCAGTATTTTGACAGAGATTTCCCTGAATGCCCGGAGCTCCAAAATAAAAGGAAAAAGAAAACACCTTTCCCAGTCTTTGCAGGTGGACTTGTGCACATGTTCTTCATCAGAGTTAATTCCTATATAGAGTTATAAAATTGTTCCATACAAAAGTGTAAGGACCACCATAATCCTTTCTGGGCATGTGCCTTGAGCATGCATGTATGGCCCTAGAATTTCCCCATTGATGTGTCTCCAATCTGACTGTGTTTTGTAGGAGCTGCCTTCTACATGCAGGGCAATTTATGGTATGGCTTTGGATTTCTCTGACTGCATGGAGGTTTAAATTCATGAAATTATATCTATTTTTTATATTTCTCATAGGACTGTGAAAGAAAATCCCTATTAGTGGATACTTTTAGGGGAGGCCATTATTATTGATAACATTTTCCCCAGCTGAAATCACAAGAATGAAGACAAATAAATGGGCACATTTTTTAGCTCATCCTTTCATTAATGTGCTGGCCTCCTTTGAAAATCTTGAATTAATGGGACAGTCCCATTTAATTTATCCATGTTACATGATCCTATTTCCTATAACACTTTTTATCAACAATAGAAAGGTACTTAATTTCTCTGCTCCTGGGAGCAGTGTGTGGCCCAAGGTAAATCTTATTTCCACATGTATTATTTCCAGAATGTAGAAAGGTACAGCCTCTGTGGAAGACTGCTTCCTAAGGAAGCTGAATGTATCCTTGCCATGGGACCCAGCAGTATCATTGCTGGGTATGTACCCAGAAGAACTGAGAGCAGTGACATAAACAGATATCTGCACACTGATGTTAATACCAGCGTTATTCATGATTGCCAAAAGATGGAAACAACCAGGTGTTCGTCAACTGATTAATGGACAAACATTGTGGAGTATACACATGATGGAATATTATGCAGCAGTATGAAAAAATGAAGTCATGAAACATATGACAACATGAATTAACCTGGAGGACATTATGTTGAGTGAAGCAAACAAGACACAAAAGCAAAAATACTGTATGATTGCCCTATTATGAACTAAATGTATTATGTGAAATATAAATGTGTTGTGTGAAATATGAATACTGATAGAATTGCATACATGAGAATTTTTTTGAAGCTGGGAAAATGTAAGTTAGTACTACAAAATGTTAAAATCAGACAAAAAAACACCATTATATTAACTTAAGAAGACCAGACACACAGTACTACATATTGTATGATGGAATTTTTATAAAATGCAAATATAAATCAATTTAAAAGATTAAATGAGATTAGTGGTTATGCAGGTCTAAGGAAGGAATGCTAAGGGAGTGGAGTCTTTCTTTTTAGAATGATGAAATTGTTCTAAAATTTTTAGATGAATGTATTATATTGTGATTTTATTAAAAGCCATTGTTTCTACCCATTGCATAGATCATATGGTATGTGATTATATCTCATTAAACTGCTTAATAAACAAATAAATAATTGTGCAAGAACAGCCAGAAACAGCAGCTATATACAGCAGGGGAAAAATAGGGAGATTGAGAGGTGAGAAATTTTCTTATTTGTCTGTTTTTTTATGATTATTATTTTGAAATAATGAAAATGCTCTAATAATGATTGAAGTGATGAACACACAACTATGTGATTATACCAAATACCATTGAAAGGACACTTTGGATGAATTGTATACATTATTACAATGTATCAGTAAAATTGATTTGTTTTAAAAAAAGTACAGTGATAGAGTGGATATAAAGCATGATCCAACAATATGCTTTCTACAAGAAACTCATTTCAAGTATGGCAAAATAGGCAGGATGAAATTAAAAGGATTGAAAAATATATGCCATGCAATTAATAATCAAAAGGAAAGAAGAGTGTATTCAACATGATATAGTTATATAGGAAAAAGCCTCAGCTAGCTTCATACAGAATAGGGAAAGATTGAAAGCTTTCCCCCTAAGATTAGGAACAAGACAAGGATGCCTGTTTATATAACTGTGCACCAGCAATGAACTAAATATTCTCACCAGAACAAATAGGCAAGAAAAAATAAATAAAAGGCATCCAGATGGAAAGGAAAAAGCAAAACTGTCTCTACTTGCACATGACATGATCCTATGTACAGAAAGTGCTAAAGGATCTAAAGGAAAGCTGCTAGAGCTAACAAATTAATTCAGTAAAGTGGCAAGATACAAGGATAACATGGAATAAAATAGATTTATTTCTATACACCAGCAATGAAGAACTGGAAAAGAAAACCAAGAAAAAGCTCCATTTACAATGCCATGGAAAAGAATAAAATATATAGCAATAAATTTAATCAAGGTTGTAAAGGACTTATACACAGACCTGTAGACAGAAAATGAAAAAAGATTGCTGAAAGAAATTAAGAAGACCTAAATAAATGGAAAGATATCTGGCAAAGAGGAACAGCATTCAGAGAATAGAAAAGGAGGAATAAGATAAGTTGGGTGTTTGCTTCTATGAAATTACAGGTAAGAAAAATTGGAGATTATTTGGTTTAGAGAGAGCCACACTTGAACAACAAGGAAGTTTTCAGGAAGTAACTCATTGTGTTCTATGACAAACTATTCATTTCACTTGAACAAAACAATTATTTTTAAAAGAGGTTTGTAATAGTTTCATTAGCTAACACTTACAACTTTATCATCTTAAAGCTGAAAAAGACATAATGTTAACTTATTAATATATTTATAAATCCCAGGAGATTACACCAAAGTAGAATAAAATTAAAATAATATTTTACGTAAGAATTATTTTTTTCTTTTCCTTCATAGGAGGTTAGAACTGCTTTGTTTTCATAATACCTTAAAAATATAACCTTAAATTTCTACCAACTATTAGACTCTGGGGAATATATTACATAGTTATTTTTTATTTGTTTTAATTATAATATAGAAAAACCTTTTCATACATTTCATGGATCTTTTTACTTACTGAAATTTGGCAATTGGGTTATTAATTATTCTCCTCTCAAGGCTGTTAAAATTTAATTGGAGAATTACAGGACAGACTGTGCAAATCAAGGTTTATACTGAAAGATTCCCACTGTCCCTATGATTTTAATTTCCAGGCCTAGGAGACAGAATTCTAAATTAATCTCACATCTCCGCTTCCTTTCCACAAAGTCCACACCCCAAAGTTTCCAGACCAATTTTAATGAGTTGTTTGAATTCAGTCAAGGTTAGAAGACACTGGGGGTAGGACACGCTAGAGAAAGATTATGAAAGCAATCAGGACAAACTTTTGAGGTATTTTTAACTTGAAATAATTTCTTTAGTCAGATTTTTATATGAGCTTTGTCAACCTGCTGTGTTTTTTTTTCTAATTTGGACTCCAGATGTATTCATTTACATATAGAAATATAAGTGCTTATTTAATTTTTAGCAAATTCAATAGAGCTCATTCAAGAATTTTTATTTGTTAACGTGGTATTACCATCCAGAGGTATGAAAATATACATTGAACAAACAGACAGGCACACAAACAGAAACATAACTTACTAATTTGGATCATAAATCTCTTTTGTTATGGGTGTCTTTTGGTATTCCATCATTTCATGACATTTTTTTTTTACAGCTTTTAAGGTCTCCCCTGGGATTGGTGTTGCCTATAATATGCAAGCTTGTTCTTGGAAACACATGCACACACAGATAATAAGTTGTTTTTTTTTTTTCAATTCAAGCTCACATTCACCCTGAAATCTTTCGATGGGTTAAGAACTGGTCTAGAGAGTTTCAGTCATTCACATATTAACAGTTTTGTCTAACTTAAAAGGTGTCTATGTAATGTATCCATAATCATAATTGTTATTAACTATTAATCCTTAGTTACGTGGTTTTGGACTGAGAACTGAGTTGAGAAGGCTAATGCAGTTATGGGGCCCAGGGTCATCTTTGGCAGATGAGTTGGGGAAGAAAGTTGAGAGTCCTAACATGCTCTATTGAAATGTTAGGGTCACTTAACAGGGAAGCTTCTAGGTGTGCCATGCCACTTGAGAGAAATCCTGGGTATCACAGCTGTTTAACAGAGTCTCCATGGTCTGAAGCACAACAATTTTGAGAGCTGAGCCAAACACTCAGGGCCTGAGCTAAATTCACAGGGGCCATGAACACAAGTGGGCAGGAGGGGTGGCCCCGAGTGACCCCATCCAGAGTGTGTCTGTAGTAGCCAATTGGGTGAAAATGGTCCCATATGCATTTCCTCCTTCCTTATTCAAAAACAGCTGGAAGGAAACCCGAGGGGATTGGATTTTTACAGCCCTGGTGTCCAGCCTGGGATGCTGAAAGGGTGAGGCTAGGGAGTGAGAAAGCTTCAGGTTGGGAGTGTTTGAAGAAATCATAAAGGGGTCAGGCAATGGAAGAAAAGGAGAGGGCTCACAAAGGGCAATATCCAGGGAGCCTAAGAAATGCACCTACCTGTTCTTTGGTGGTGGGTTGGGGGAAACTAAGGATAACCTTGAGATGAGAGTGGTCTAGTGAGAGTCCTCTTTTTAGAATTATTGCAACTTCTTTGGTATTTCCACAGCTGGAGAACTTTAATTTTGAGTTGTAGGTGTTACACAGATATTTAAAGTTCTAGGGAATTACCAGGATAAACAGAAAGAGTAAAGCACTTTAAAACTTAGGAACAACAATTAAAGTTTAAAAACAAATGTGACTGTGGCGTGAGCTTACAATTTAGGCCCTAATTTCCTTGTGAGCATTTTAAAGACAAAGTTATTTTAGAAATAAAATATAAGAAAACTAACTTATATTGAGATTATTAACAATTGACCATAGCAGAAGTTTTAGTTTGTTTGTTTCTCCTTTATATTTTTAATTGGGTTTTTTAGTCCTGGTCCAATGAGGCTCAGAGACAGAGGAAAATTCAAGCAGAGAAGTTTATTAGATCACCGGCATGGTAGGGGTCTGAAATGAGACTTCAGCCTGCCTGCCCATGTTTGGTATTGCCTCATTTGAGCTGGTGCTAATTGGTGGGTTTACAGAAGGGGTGCATAGATGTGGCACACATATAGAGGGTGGAAGATTATTAACTTTTGCCCTTTTGGGAGGAGGTATTGGGGAGGGGAAGATGGATATGTTGGAATATCAAACAGGACGTTTGATAATCTTGGCTATTCCATGGTTGGTTTTGAGATTTGTACATCCTGTTGGATTAAGGATGGGGTGGGGGTTTTTCCCCATCTGTTATCAGAGCAGGGGAGACCTGTCAGCACTGAACAGGGTCATGGGGGCTTATTTTGACAAATGGGGCTAACAGGCAGAATATAATTTACAGACTTGCCTTGCTTTCCATTTAAAGTTCCTTTTTTTTTCTTTGATCTGTAACTGACTGTATGTACCTTTTAATTTTATTTTATTTTTCAAGAAGGTTTAGATTACATAAAAGATGCATCAAAAATTAGAGGCATTCCCATATACCCCACTCCCTCCCGATCTCACACTTCTCTCCTTTAGTAACGTCTTTCCTTAGTGTTCTACATTTGTCACAATTGATGAACACATATTGAAGTATTGTTACAAACCATGGCCAATAGTTTACATTATAGTTTATACTTTGCACCATGCATTTTTCTAGGTTTTGACAATATGTATCATGCCTATACACTTCATTGCATTGTCATACAGAACCATTCCATTGTCCCAAAAATACCCCATGTTACACTTATTCTTCCCTCTCCCTCCCCTCAGAAGCTCTGGTGATGACTGCCTTTATATCCTGGGTACAAGTACTAATGAAGTGGCAAGAATCCCTGGAGTACATATATGTACTTTTAGAGAGGCTTCAGAACAAAACAATGTAACTGATAAGGAAAGTTGGTTGTGTTTATGACATATTTTTAAAATACTTAGAAACATGACTAGTAATGTTCTATTAATGTCTAATATTAATGTCTAATATACAGCCTTTAAATATTTATATGAACATTTTACCCATACA
>JAQZBX010093973.1:0-12085 GCA_029593785.1 Cabassous unicinctus | reverse complement strand
CAGGTGTAATGAAATCCAAATAAAAACTCCTATATTCTTTCTTTGTTAGCTATTGGTAAGTCATTTCTAATATTTATAAGAAATGAGTAGGAAATAGAATCAAACCATTTTGAGAAAGAACAAAATAGGAATTCTTATACCATATGATTTCAAGATTGACTGTAAAGCTACAATTATTGAAAGATTATTAAATTCATGTGAAGAAAGACAGATTTCAATGAGACTGAATGCAGAGTCCATAAATAGACTCACACATATAGGGTTAATAGATGTGCAACAAAGGTGCCAAGGATATTCAATGATGAAAGAAAACCTTTTCTACAAGTGGTTGTGGAACTAGGTATTTGTTTGTGAATATAAATAAAACTCAACAAACAAACCACCCATACTCTAAAATCAGTATAAGGAGTTCACAAGTGGAATGTAAATGTGATATTCTGAAATCATGGGTGCTTAATTGTGTACCAACTTTCTTGTCATGTTCTGCCTCAGAAAAGCCATTCTTCATGCTACTTTGTAGGCATCTGATATTCACTATATTTCAACCCCTAACATCCAAATTCAGTGCAGGAATGAAGCTATCATATTCCTGTAGAGATGTTAAGAATAAAGTCCAAAAGGAGGTGTTTCTAGGCTCCCCTAAAGGGAGGTTGGTATATTCCAGAAGGAAAGGGAGTAAAGAAATTCCAAATGGAGCCATGGAATTTTACAGAAATTATGGAAGCAGGAGTATAATTGTGCTGAGCATGGAAAACACATTTTGCTGGTGAGGGTGCAAGTCAAGCTCAATAACTTAGACATCAATGGGGTCAGAGTGGACTGCAGTGAAAGGGGACAAGGGTAGGTCAGCTATGGAGAGTTCAGCTTATGTTTGAAAGTATGGCATGGCTGTCCAATGGGTAATAATTGATGTTATATATATTTGAATTTGATTATCACCTTTGTAATATAGAAAGATCTCTGAGTCAATGTGGATATTGGTTAGAGGGGTGCAAGCCTGCAGTTGCTAGGGTGAATGATAAATTATTGAAATAACATGGTGGAAATGTGACATGGAGATCCAGAAAGTATGGTGAGATGGAGAGGTAGAAAATGGAGATGGAGAAATTTTAGACCCTCATTTCATTGCTATTGGTAACTATTCATTTACTGACAGAAAGAAACAGTGATAAGCTTCTAACATATATTTATATGTTATTAATCTCACAAGAAGGCTGAATATGGATAATCCTAGGGTACAGGTAAAAATATTAAGATTTAGAATCAATTCCTGTCCAAATCTAAAGAACAGCTATAGGGTATGCTGAGATTCCAATCCAGGATTGATATTGAGTTTTGGAGCTATGTACTCCAGAAAAACATGTTCTGAAAGTTAATCCATTCCTGTGGGTTTAATCTCACTTTAATTATGTCTTTTGATGAGGCTACTTCAGTTAAGGTTTGGCCCAACTCTATTAAAGTGAGTTTTAATCATATTGCTGGAGAACTTTAGAAAGAAACTGAAAGTCAGACAGATAGAGAGAAAGCCACAGAAGGAGCACCCAGAAGCTGAAAATCAACAGAAGCTGAAAGAGAAGGCAAAGGCCAACAGGGGCAGCCACTGTGAGGACAGGGGTCACTGGCAGCCAGCCCTAGAGCACCACAGCCTTCTGGGAGAAATCATCACACTGATGATGCCTTTTTTTTTACTTCTCCCAGCCTGAAAACCATGAGCTAATAAACCCCCATTGTTTCAGAAAACCCATTCCATGGTAATTGCCTTAGCAACAAGGAATGTAAAACAATGACTGATTCCAAAAGTTTTAAATTTAATAACTTAAAAAGTATTTTGTTGCTTCATATAAATATTTCCCAACTTTTGTTGTCCTTTGTATATTTTCTTTCGAAAATTGCTGATTTATCATTTATTTCATTTTACTCTTGAAATGTTCAGGTGATTTTTGTTTGAAAAATAATATCACTGCTTTTATCTTTTGAATAAATTGCTTTTGCTCTTGTATGAGGTTTTCTAGGCATCAAAGGGATACAGCAAGTTTTGGAATACAACCAGAAAAAGTGATGCTTTTTCTTCAGCACGGTCCCCTCAGGGAAGACTTGGGTTTATATGTTTCTCTTCCTACATGCTCATTTCATTACTCCTTCTCTCTGATTATTGGGCAACTTTTTAACACAGCACATAAAATATTCATGCCAAAATATGACCCAAGCTTACATGCCCATGGAAGTCTTCCCAAATGAGATATCTGAATTCCATTTCTAAACACTTTGGGGAAGATAATCTGATGTGGTCAGCTTGATGTGTATTCATTCCAAGACTAGTTAATATCACTGGATGTGAGAGGAACATGTTATTAACACAGCCCCATAAGGCTAAGCTGTGTGTGTATGTGTGTGTGTGTGTGTGTGTGACTGATGGTGTGTGTGTACTCCTGTAGCAGCGATATCTGGCTTCATATAGTTCATGTTTTCTGTGTATTTAACCATATGGTCTAATGTTCCTGGGCTGACATAACCATCAATGACACAGCGATGCATTTTGCAGTGGGCTGCATGGTGCAAGTCCTCTCATTTTGATACATTCTCTTACTCTAAGACTGTTTCTTACGTATGTGTAATATCATCATCTCAAGAGAAATATGAAGCATTTCTCACCTATTGTCTCCTTAGATTTCAGCACGAGTCTAGGAGTGCACCCTGATTCTGTTGGTACATAGAATACACTCACAAGATTGTAGGGCTTGGTGTTATACATAGTGGTCACACCTATGCTCCAAACTTTAATCTGGACAATGGGGGATGTATTAGTCAGGGTTCTCTAGGGAAACAGAATTAACCGGAAATATTTGCAATTAGTATGAGACTTTAAAGAGTCTCTCATGTGACCATGGGGATGCACAAGTCCAGGTTCTGCAGGCAGGCTACAGACCAGGGGCTAGATGAAAGTCCAATGAAGATTCTTTGATGAGTTTCCAGGGGACATTGACTGTCCAACGATGATCTGGGAAATCCTCTCTGAATGCTGAAATCACTTCCCCTTTTAAGACATTCAACTGATTGGATAAAACATCACTCATTGCTGAAGCTAATGTCACTGGTTGATCGTAGATGTAATCAGCCATCTATGCAGTAAACTCACGATGACTAAAGACCAAATATGTCCTTGTATTGCAATTAGCCTAGTGTTTGCTTAGCCAAGCAACTGGGCACAATTACCGGGCTGAGTTGACACATTAGACTAACCATAACAATCCACCTTTTGTCAACTAGGCAGCGATACACATTACCTTAAATCACACTTCATCTCTAAGTAAAAACAATAACAAACATATATGTATGTATGTATGTATGTATGTATGTATATAGTATATATATATTTCTGCCTGACAATGTTCAACTCTCCTGCATACAACTGGAAATGCATTAATTCCCTACAGAATAGGGTGCAAGTCCTTGGATAATATTTACTCTTTAACTTAACATCCTTAAATATTATTACATGAAACTAATACAACTTGTCATATGATTAGGGAAAAGGTTGGGGAAGAAAACAAATTCATTTTGTGTACATATAAAATCATACTCATAACAAAACAAGGAAGAAAGACTCATGACTATTACAGTCCTCTTTTCTGTAATTGGTCATGTGGTCAAAGTTCATAATCATCATTATCCTCTTCCACTACCCATTCCATGTCCTTGTTACCCTAAGCAAGCACTTCAGTTGACCATGATTCTTTTCCCTTGGGGTGACCCAAACTTTCATTCCTGCAGATTCTGGGCCATTGTTAGTCCTGTTTGGATTGGGATGTTGCATTTTTCCATTGACCTTAATCACAGGGCATGGCAGTGCTAGGAGAAGCCCTAGGAGATTTATTGTATTCCAGGCAAACTCTTCTTTACCCTCATGTGATGCAGTCCTATTTCCCCTTGATCATCAGAATCAATCACCCCAGCCAATAAAGTAAGGAGGATGAGCATTAGCCACAGAGCAGGTCATATAACCCACTTCATTATTAAAATCTTCCTCTGCTGAAGTCACTCTCTGGTGAGCATTCACATGGGACACAAATATTTTCATGGTTTTTGCCCAGTCAGAAAGCTCTATCCACATACCTCTTCCCCAGACATCTTTTTCTTACCAATTTTCCAATCATATTCCTTCCAAGTCCCTGACAATTCAGCCAAACCATTTTCATCAGGGTACAAACACCACCTCTGGCCACTTCTTCTCCAAAGCAAAATGAACAAACAGGTGCACTTCTCAAAGTTCTGCCCACTTGGAGGATTTACCCTCACCACTCTCCTTCAGGGATGTCCCAGAAAATGGCTGCAGTGCTGTAGCTGTCCACTTTTAGGTGGTATCAACAAATTGTGCAGAGCCATATGTAAACCAGGCCTGAGTTTTCTCTTCCTCATTCAAATGATTCTAAGAGACTCTCCCTAGAGGTCAATGTTGTGGGCTGGGAAATAAAAGGTAACATGGGAGGAGTGGTGACCATGGGCATTTGGGGCTACTTCCTCATGTGACTTACTTGTGCCTTCAGGACTCACTTGAGCCTGATCTCATATATACCACTTCTACTTTATTATGGAGTGCTGCTGTGCATACCCAAGTTTATAGTTTGGTGGGGTAGACAATACCCAGTTCATGATAGGCAACTCAGGTCTCATGATAACTTGAGGGCCCATGGTTAAGCATTCAGGCTCTACTAAACCCCCATAGTAGGCCAACACCTGTTTCTCTAAAGAAGAGTAGTGATCTGCAGAGGATGCCAGGACTTTACTCCAAAATCTTAAGGATCTGCATTGTGATTTTCCTATAAGAGCCTGCCAAAGGCTCTAGACAGCATCTTTATTTTCCACTGAAACTTCCAGCACCATTGGATCTGCTGGCTCATATGGGCCAAATAGTACTGCAGTTTGCACAGCAGCCTGGACCTGTCACAAAGCCTCCTCTTGTTCCAGTCCCCAATCAAAACTAGCAGCATTTCTGATCACTTAGTAAATGGGCAGGAGTAGTAAACTCAAATGAGGAATGTGTTGTCTCCAAAATCTGAAGAGACCAAATAAGCATTGTACCTCTTTTTTGGTTGCAGTAGGGGCCAGATGCAATAGCTTATCTTTCAATTTAGTAGGAATATTTTGACATGTTCCCACCACTGGTCACCTAGAAATTTCACTGAGATAAAAGCCCCTGTATTTTTGTTGGTTTTATCTCCTAACTTCTGTCATGCAAAAGCCTTCCCAATAAGTCTTGCTCACTAGGTCCTATCAACATGATGTCATCAATATAATGGACCAGTGTGATGTCTTGTGAGAGGGAGAGATGTTCATGGTCCCTGCAGACAATATTAGACATAGGGCTGGAGAGTTGATATACCCCTGAGACAGGTCAGTGAAGGTGTACTGCTGGCCTTGCCACCTGAAAGCAAACTCTTTCTGGTGGTCCTTACTAATGGCAACTGAGCAAAAAGCATTTGCCAGATCCACAGGCTGCATACCAGGTACCAGGGGATATGTTGATTTGCCCAAATAGTGATATCACATCTAGGACAGCAGCTGCAACTGGAGTCACCAACTGGTTAAGTTTATGATAATCTAATGTCATCCTCCAAGATCCATCTATTTTCTGCACAGGCCAAATATGAGAGTTGAATGGGCATATGGTGGGAGTCACCAACCATGCAGCCTTAAAATCCTTGATGGTGGCACTTATCTCTGCAATCACTCCAGGAATCCAGTATTGCTTTTGATTTACTATTTTGCTAGGCAGGGGCAGTTCTAGTGGCTTCCACTTGGCCTTTCCAGCCATAATAGCTCTCACTCCACAAATCAAGTATACAATTCCAGGATTCTGCCAGTTACTGGGATTGTCTATTCTATTTATACACTCTGGAACTGGAGAAATAACCACAGAATGGGTCTAGAGACCCACTGGACCCACTGTGAGATGAACCTGAGATAAAATTCCATCAGTCACCTGACCTCCATAAGCCCATACTTTCACTGGTGGATCACAGTGATGTTTTGTATCACCTGGGATTAATGTCACTTCTGAGCCAGTGTCTCATAATCCAAAAAATGTCTCATCATTTCCTTTCCCACAATGTACTGTAACTCTGGTAAAATGCCATAGGCCTCTTTGGGGAAGTGTTGGAGGAAGATTAACAGTATAAATTATTGGCAGTTTAAAGGATCCTTCAGCAAGGGGACTTGGATTTCTTCTTATTCAATAGGCACTGAGTCTGTAAACTGTCCCATTTCTGGGAATTGATTAAGGAGCCATAATTTTTGCATCTGTAATTTCAGTTGGGGTTTTGTTGACTAGATATAGAACTCTTTTGCTTGTACAGCATCAGCAGAAATTTAATAGACTGCACATCTATTTCATTTCAGCTACCCCATTATCTATTACTCAATGCCGTATCTCTATGTAACTCAGAATATTTTGAGTGCTGCTCTGAATCTGCTTTTCTTTGTGTTAGTCACACTCACCTTGTCTTTGGTGATTATCTGCCTGTACTTGTATATTACTGGCCTGAGATCCTATCATCCCCATAATGTTTAAGGATTCTAATTCCATTTCAGCCCTCTATACAGTAATATATGGACTACAGAGAAGAGCACCCACAGAACACTTCAGGGAAAATGGAGTTAGTCTTACAAATTTATTCCTCAAAGTCCTGGTTAAAGGTGTGTCCTCTACACATTCCTGAGGTGGGAGGGCAGGTCTTAAATAGTAAATCCATTCTAGCATTCCAATCTCTCTAAGTCTTTGATTTCCTTCTTCTACTGGATATCAAGGCAAATCAGGCAACTCAACCTCAGACATACTATGCCATCTCCTGATCCATGTTTCAGTCAGCCACTTGAACAAACTGTTAGAGCCCGTGGTAACCCCTTGAGCTAAAGCATTATATCCAAAATTTCTGCTTAGTGGGCCCATATCAACACACTCTGTGTGATCCAACTTTATACTCCTTCCACCATTATCCCATATACTTAGTATCCATTCCACACATATTCCCTTGATTTCTGCCTATATAAGTTGGAAAACTTGTGCAGTTTTTTTAGAGTATACTGTACTTCCTCACTGGTCACACTTTGTATTTTACCTTTGGGGTCTTGTTGTGATTTTAGTCTAGTAATAGATCTCAAAGTGAGTAAGGAGAAGGATTAGAAATATCTTACAAGCTACTGACTTCAGGGCATTCCTTTGCATTTTTGTCTGGTAAAACAAGGTTAATCTCTTCAGACATGGGTTGGAATGCAGATTCCTCAGGGCAACGTGTAGGTTGGGCAGTGCTTGCTGAAGTTAGGCTGGTACCTGCCTCAGGACTGGGAGGAGGTCCAGAATTCCTGGGGCAGACCAGAGGCTGGGCAGTTCAGACTTTAGTTTGACTGGCAACAACCTTAGGGCTGGAAGATATTCTGCACTCCCTGGGTCAGGCTGGAAGCTGGGTGGTATAAGGTTTACAAAGGATGGTCCTCACAGGGCAGGCCACTACAGGTTTATCTGGTAAAGCATCAGCAGAATTTAGGGCTCCAATATCTCCACCAATATTATCATCATCCCATATGTCTCTATCTCAATCCTCAGGGTTCTACTTCTTTCCAATCAATGCCTTAACTTTAACCACAGATACCCTGCAGGGTTGAGATTTTAGTTTCCTTTGAAACTGCTACTTGTACAATGACACTCTGAGTGAAATTCTCAGATATCTCAAGCCTGTAGCTGCAGCAGACAAGATTTTCTTTCAGAGCACACATAGAAACTTTCAAATCATTCATGAGGAATATACGTTGCAAATTTGAAAGCTTTAGCTCATCTCTTTCTTTTGTATCTGTATTCAGGGTAACTATCTAGGAGAAGCCAGCCAATATCATTATACCTTTTGACTCCACAAAACTCTGTTGTGGTGTTGAAAACACTCTCACCCAGATCCTTGCCTCTTTTAAGAATGGAAGTAAGGGATTCCAGTGATGATATTTTGTGTATCTCCATTGGCAATTCACACCATGGGCTGCTAGAGGCCTCTTCATTATTGGAAAGGGAGTCATTAGTACCCTTGAGTCTAATTAGAATGGAGAACCAATTGCAAAAGCCTCAGACCCACCTCAGATATCCTATGTTTAAGATTCTGTTCCTCAAGAACCACTCCTGGTACCAAGGTGTATTTGTCAGCATTCTCTAGGGAAACAGATTCAACAGGAGATATCTGTAAATAGTATGAGATTTTACAAGATTCTCTCACATGACCATGGGGACACCCAATCTCAGTTCCACAGGCAGCCTTCAAAGCAGGGGCTACATGAAAGTCCAGTGAAGGTCCTTGATGAGTTTCTGAGGGTGTTGAGTGTCCAAAGATTAGCTGGGAAACTCTCTCTCAAAGCTAAAGTCACTTCCTTTTAAAGGCATTAAACTGATTGGATAAAACATCACTCACTGCTGAATGACCATCTCTGTGGTTGGTCATATATGTAATTAGCCATCTATGCAGTAGACTCACTGGTGACTAAAGCTTATAAATGTCCTTGTATTACAATTTACTCAGTGATTGTTTAACCAAAAAGTTGGGCACAATTACCTGGCCGAGTTGACACATTAGCCTAAACATCACAAGGGATAAGGACATAAAGGGAAACCTGAAAAAGTTCCTTGGGGGAAGACGCTAAGTAGAGGTCATTTTTCCCTTATCTGAAAAAGAGCACCAGGAAGCAGAACTGAAAGCATCAGAGCCAAAATTTGAGATTCTTTGTTCTGATTTTTAACTAGATTCTGACTGTTTTTATTTATTTCTTGAAGTTTCAATCTTTTCTATTTTAAGCATGTCCCTTTATTAAGCTTTATACTTTCCCTTTGTTATGTGCAATTTTCCCCATTGTCAATTTTTCTGATTTCTCAAAGTTATCCCCAATCTTCGTTCTGAAATTCTTTGGAAGTTGCCATTTTTTTTCACAAGGTGTCATGACATGGGTTTCTTAAAGAATATTTTTCTCAAATGACATATACTCTTTTAAGTAATTTAACTCTGTTTTATTGAAAGATGGCTCTGATATGAATAAGCCCTATGTGAAAAAGTGCACTAGACATCTAAGACCACAATTATTTTGTTTAGAGAAATTCTGAGATAAAAATTTGCACCTTTGTGGCTTTGATTCATTTCTGTATCACTAACTTAAATACACTTTCTGAACATGTCGACCTTAGTTACTATTTTACTTTATGGCTAGGCATCTTGTTCTTTTTTCCTTATTAGAATCTTATTCTCCTATTCATATTGTTGTCCATAGTGCTTGCCAGAGTCCATGGCACAGGTTAGTAGGGTAATTATGGTTATCAAATGCATGTCTTTCACATAGAGTTTACAGAGTGAAATTATGTGAATAGAATGACTTGATATCACCTTAGAGTCAGGGATGATCATAACTATGATGTAGTAAAAGTTCCAATCATACATTTGGTTACACTAGAAAAGATTTTTATTGTAATATACATTTACTTATTAATGTATGAAAATTTATATCCATATATAAGAGGGTTTATTCATTGAGGTGCAAGAATGTGTTGCATTTCCATAATATTTTACTGATTTTTTTTCCCTATTTCTGCTTAAACCCTTCCATTTCTCTGTTCAAGTGTGACTCCTTCTATTCCTCTAAACAAAAATATATACACTCTAACTAAATTTCATTATAGCCATTAAAGTGCAGGTGAATGAATACTAGAGATAGTATTTACTCTATCTCTTATCCGTTTTTAGCCACATATTGTTAATTTTCACTTGGGTATAAAAAACTATATCAATTCAGCAGAATAATAACACATAAATCCAGTAAAATAGCTATCATATTACAAGAATGTCAAAAACAAACATTGTGGGGGGCTAAAATTAGGAGGATAGCAGTTCTAAAATGCCATCTCACCCAAAAACACAAGAGAGAACAAATAGTCAAAAACAATGTTCTACAAACTCTTTACAACCAAGGGTTACAGTAACAAAGTGGACACTGACTCAAGAAAAGGAAGAATTTATAAATGGTATGGAATTCTTGTGCCTTTTTACAATCCTCCTCCCAATGTTTCTGGGCTTGGTGGCAGTCTTAGAATGATCTAAAGCTCCCATCTCTGCATTTCTGCTTCTGTATTTTACTTGCAAAGAGAATCAGTAGTTATGGCTGTGCATGTACAGATAAATAAAGCTGATACAACAGTCATTTAGGAAAGCATGCACATTCAGACTTTTTGAACTTGAGTATGCATAGTTTTCTAAATTTCCCCATAAAAACTGGTTCACCTGAATTTTCCATCCTCCTAAAGATAACACTCTAAAATTGCTCTCTTCAGTCACTATAGCTGTATTTTATGTTTCAACTGTAATCTTTCACCCAGATGTGATGTATGGGACCCCTGTATGATGTTATGCATGATTGTTTTGAAAGTTCATAACTTTTACCATACACTTATTTTTTATATATGTTATGTATGAATGATATTTTTCAGTAAAATAAAATAAAATATCTGAAAAGTCTAAGCTTTCACCTTAGGCTGATCATGAGGGTTAGGGCAGGTCTGCCTTAGTGGTGAGAAGAGATCCAACACAGCAAAGAATGGATCACATGTTTTTATTATTATTAATTTTAACTCCTGGTATTAAAGGGAATCTCAATGAAAACACTAGTCTTGGAAATTTGCTAAATGATTTCCTACAGCCTTCAATAACTACCACAACTAGAAAAACCTGAAGGGTTGGAGAGAAATCTCATACCAAAATTACCATAGTAAAATATTAAAATGTCTTGATTTAAGCAAAAAATCACAAGGCACATACAGAAATAAGAGCAATGGACCATTGAAAGGAATAAAATAAAAGAATAGAAACCATCCCTGAAGAAACATATCCTTGGAAATACTAGTTAAATAATAGGAAAGGGAAAACTGAAGATTCCACTAAAATAAATTGGGGGAGTAACCTATGAAAAATGATAATATTAACAAAGAGTTAGAAATTTTAAAGGGAATCACACCAGAAATTCTGGATTTGAAATGTGTAATAATTTTTTTAAAAAGTGCCTACATAGATTCAACAGCAGATTTGAGGAGGCAGAAAAATGAATCAGCCAACTTGAATATAGAACAATTGCAATTATTCAATCTGGAAAGATAAGCAAAAAACAATGAAGAAAAGTGAAGAAGAAAACCTCTAGGCCATAATCAAGTGAACAAACAAAAGAATTATGAGATTCCCATAAATAGAAGAATGTGAGAAGTGTCAAGAAGAGTATTTTTATATATAACAGACAAGTCTCCCAAGTTTGATGAAAGATATTGATATGCATTCCCACATAACTCAAGGAACTCAAATAGAAATTGCTTGCAAATAACCACATTGTTTGATAATACTAAAACAGTTGAAAGCCAGAGATAATGAAGAGAATCCTGAAAGCTAAAAGAGAGGAGCTACTCATAATGTACAAGAGAGCCTAAAGAATATTAATAGCTAATTCACAGGGGAAATCATGGATTCCAGAAGGCAGTGGAATGGCAGATTGAGAAGGTAAGAAGGGGGAAAAATCTTTCAATCTAGAAATAGATATCTGGCAAAATTGTTCTTCAAAAGTGAGTGTGAATTTAAGACATTCCTAGATAAACAAAAGAAAAGGGAGCTTATTGCTGGTAGATCATCTCTACAGAAGTTTTTAAAACAGTCATCCAAATTGAAAGTAAATGACCCAAGACATAACTTAAACAATAAGAAGAAATAAAGGTAACTATGTGGGTGAATATTTTTGCCTGGTAACATCACTTTTTATTTCTAATATGATTTAAAATACAAATTTATAAAAAAAATGGTTTTAAACCTATGTCCTTAGGCACACAGTTACAAAGGTGTAATTCAGGGCAAAACAACAGAATGAGGGGTATTGAGGAGTACAGAAGCATAATCTGTGTGTCATATTTATTAACAGTATAAATTCAAAATACTTTGTTATAGTTAAAATTAAGATAACACATACAGAAGTCGAAATTCACTATTTGAGTGATATAAAGGCGTTCAATGCATAACCAAGATAATCACAAAGA
>JAQZBX010093972.1:0-12086 GCA_029593785.1 Cabassous unicinctus | reverse complement strand
AACACCAAATGGGGAAAGTCTTGTGGATTTCCTACTGGCCCTACTGCCAGTGATGTATGCTGCTTCCTTGCTAATGGTGGTGGAAGAGTTTCATCTGCCTTTTATCACTTGAACAGTTTTCCGACCATAATGATAGTAACTGTAAGCTGATGCAGCTGTGGTGAAAGCTGTAAAACACCAAAGTATCTGAAGATAAATGTTGTCAACATAATTGAAAACTGGAGTTGCCAGAGAAGCTGCCACCAAGATTAACTGGACTGTCGTGTTTACCTTGCTGATGAATGTTAGTTTTAACCTAGCAGTGGCATAGCAAGGATTGAAATATTTAGCAAGTGTTCGTGGTGTTGGAAGAGTTTGATACCTGCCTTAAAAAACAGAAGCAATCAACATTACATCTCTTGAAATGATCGTGTAAGTAAGTGAAACTGGAATAAGATTTGCATAGGTCAAGCTAACACACAAGATGCTGATAAGTATTTTATCAGCAAGTGGATCAAGAGCACTTCCCAAAGCTGATTTCTGATTTGCCCAGTTTCGAGCAATAAATCCATCCAACAAATCAGTTCTGCTAAAGCAAAAACTCCTAGTGCAATATTAAAATCTTCAATAATCAAATAGCCCAAAACTGGGGCCAAGCCAATTCTCGTCATAGACAACATATTTGGGATTGTCCATGGGTTTTCATACAAGGCAATAGTCAGAGGCCCTTCCAGCAACGGGTGCGGATCGAAGGAGGGAGGAGTTCAAGCTTGACCACCGAGCCTGAAGGGGACCAAACATACTGCCGACCCGGTTGGTTCCCCTGAAATTCATTCCGACCTAACAACCTGTCCGTAACTTCTCTTCAGGGAAGCCGTTTAGAAGTTCTGAGGCGGAAGCGGCCGGCCTGAACTGACCACGGTACTTTACTCGCACCGGGACCAGGCCTCGGGAGGGCCGGCGGCCCCGGCGGCCCCGGACCGGCCCTCTACCTTCTTCCTCGGTATGTTCTAGACTGGCGGCGCTCGCCGGGCCCCACCGGCCGCCCGGGGCCTCGGCGGCGGCGCCCCCTCCGGGCGCGGGCCCCGGGGCCACCTTCCCCGCGCCTGAGCAGGGGCCTCGCGGGCCAGCCCAAGGCAGCAGCGGGCCGAGCGCGGCTGGGCGGAGCCACCAGCGTGGGGCGAGGTGTTTATTTTTAATTACTGCTTTATCCCTAGAGTCAAATTACTTTCTTTCAGCATGAATGGACTGCTTCCCTTAATTTTCTGCAACTAAATATTCAGGAAATGCTTATGCTTAACAGACTCCATCTTGAATTGGAAAATTTAATTTGGTAGAGCTTATTGTGTTTGCCTTGTCAGCAAACATTGCTAATTGGCTATAATAAACCAATGTAGCATCAGTTATATTGAATAGAAAAGAATGGTTGAAAGTATCCATAAAACTTTTTAAAAATATTATTAGCAGCTGTGGTTGTGGAAAATAATCTGCAGTCTCATTCATTTTTCTTATTTATATTTCATACGTTAGATTAATTTTTATAAAATGTGCTGTCAATAAGATTGTGATGTCAATAGGTAAATGAAATATATAAGTGGTGAATTACCCAAGTATGTTTGAGTTGTCTATAATTCATGGGTTTTTGCTAGAAAGATGATATATAATATTGGCCACAAAAGTAGGACTCCACTAAAAGAAGATACAATGTAACTGTAAGACAAGCTGCGTGGTCAATTTGCACCCAGTTGCTATTTATTGCATTAAGAATTTGATGAAAAAGTCCTGTTTTGTACAACTTTGAGACATTATTTACACTGGGAAAAAGAGATTGCAGAATAGAGAGAACCTCCATGAACTATTTTATACAGGGATGAGGAATTTTCTGGCATCCTATGATGCATTGAAACTATAGCACATCTTCTATTGTAGTCTGGATTCAATGTGGCAGCCACATCTGAACCCTCTGGATGCCATTAAAAAAAAAAATTTTTTTTTGTGTCAGGTTTCTTTAGTTATCATCAGATCCTTGATTCACAAATTCAAGCTCAGTTTCTTCACAATGAGTTTAGATATCAAATAATTAACAGACAAGAAATTTTAAAAATAGTCCATTCTAAGAGAATTTTAAATACTATAATTTCATCAATGAGAAAGTCCCATTGTATTCCTCTAAGGTCTTCATTATTGCTTTAAGCCTTACTATCCAACTTTTTTTAACAAACAGAAGATAAGTAATGTGCACAGTATGTTTAGCAATTAACTGTTACTAAATCATATAAAATAATTAAAGGATGGTTGGTTGACCTATCCTTTTCCTTATACTACTGATAATGATTCTTCGTGAGATGGTATAATGTTAATTGTCACATACATTTATTTGCATTAAATACATTGATTTAAGTATAATTACTTTATGAGTTAAGTTGGTGAACTACTTCATTATAATATCACCTAATAATCTAAGTCCATGATTCCCAATAAATCTGAGTCAGAGCATGAGATCTCAGTAGCTTTTCAGAATCAGTAACGTATCCACTGTACACATTAGAAGTCAGATATCCCAATTCTCACTGAGTTGGAAGCCGCATCTCATTTGTGAGAGCAGAGCAGTATGGGGGAAAGGTTTCCCGGGTGCAGCTGTGAGAACAGCCATGCGTTCTCAATTCAGATCACCAAGTCTGAGTTCCTCATTATTTATGTAAATCTATATTTTGCAGTTAATATAAATACGTGGTCCCGAATTCTCTGATTCTAAACCATTTTGAAATAATAGTTCTTCAATTTTACCTAAATGTACATTCTTTAGGTAAAGATTCTAATTTATTCTCTAGATCGTGATAGTTGTTTAATCAATAACAGCCCTAAAAATCCATCTAACATTCTGAAGGAAGGTGCTATTATGATCACTGCTTTTTATAGAGGTATAGGGAAACTTGAGTACATTCACCTGAGAAGAAATATTGTCGTTAAAAGAAATAATAATTTTTGACCATAGAGGTAGTAAGGAAAACTCCTATGAAAGTTTTGCAGACATAAATGATGGAGGAAGGACTTATTAGCCAAACACTGTTAATGTAGTTTAAATAGTAGTAACAAAGACAGAGGTAGAAATAGAGAGGAGTGCAAAATAAACTGACCAGTTCTGAATATTGAACCTATTCATTAATATCCTTAAACCTCATTTTCCTCATCAATAGAGTTGAGAATTTGTTACATAATTCAGAAATATAATCAAAAGTATGAGAGTTAATATGAAATACCCCTTTCATACATGGTTCATGCCACATTGGTTATTTTCCTGATCCTTTCTTTCTTCTTTGAGCAAAGAGTTTAGCAACTACTGACATTGTCATGCACACACGTAAACCAAGTCAAACAAAGCAATAAACAACAACCAGGAGAACACAACATAGATTTAAAAAGGGTTGCCATGTATGCTTCAATTTTTATATTTAATGGGGAAAAAAGCTATTCTGATACTATACTGCCTATTTAAGGTAATTCTTAATGGTAATCCTTAGTCTTTCATTAGGAAATATAATGAAGGGATTAATTTATATCTTTCATAGAGTGCATGCCCTTTGTGTGTGCTATAGCACATGTAATAGCTGCTCTTAGAGTTAAAGTTTACACCCTATATTCAAATTTTCTTCTACTGTTATCAGAACATACCATGTTATAAACTTACCTTAGATGGCACAGATGAATCTGTTTTGTTGTTTAGGATACCAGGTTGTATGAAAGGTAGTAAATTCTTCTTTATTGTTGATAAACATGAAAGGAGCTATTCCTCGATAAGAATATGGAAGAAAATATATAAGTACTAGAATAGGACTCAACGAAATTCTCTACCAACAATTAAAATTTCCTTACTTTAACTCTACTTTTTTCAACTAGAATTCCTCTTGTAAATACTATGCAATTAAAACTATAGTGTGCTAAATCATTTTGCATTAATCAAACTATCTTATGCTGCAAGAAAGTGAAATTAGATGGGATAAGTGTGAATAGAATTCAACCATGCTAACACATAGTTAGTGAGGCTTTCTCCAAACCATGATGGCATGTGTAGTTCACTGACCGTCAATTCTGTGTTGACTTCACGTTAGTTTTAGGCTGTAACTGGAAGAATTCCCCCTGAGATACTCACTCTGGTAATTCTTCTCCAAGATCCGAATCTGAAGGAAATGTAGAGAAATATGAATGTTAATTTAATCACATATGTGTAATTCTCAAAATATTTTAATATCAAAATATCTTTTAACTTTCTACAGATTTTCAAATGGAGTGCACTCTATATACCTGAAAAACCCATCAGGGTTGCAAGAAGAAGATCTTTATTCCACAGAAAGTAAATCGGGATTTTATAATGCAGATTTAACATCTGCCCACTAGCTCTGAGTTAAAATAATCAGAAAAGATTTTGAAATTCCTGCAAAAAGTAACACAAGTATTTAAGTACTAGGAGTCATCGTTTTATGCCTATGCCTCAAGAAAATTTGATTGGAAGAACAGAACATGAACTTATGTGACAATGCAAAAATTAATAGGTTTGAAAGCTCTTAGAAAGTATATACCCTGAAGCAATCTAATTGTATCTTCACCAAATGGTCCTAAACCATTGTAATGTCCCTTGTGCCTCTGGGCATTTTCTTTAAAACTTTGACTTGGCCAGACTCAGGCAGTTTCTTGGGAGGCTCCAAAATACTAACATCAGACACATAGTTCAGGAAACTCTGATGTCTCTGTGCTTCTAACTTTCTGAAGAATAGGAGAAAATATGACATAGCCTGGAGTTATATCAGGTTAGTTGCCAGGAAAATCTGAAATGAGGAATAACAAAAAGCCCCAAAGATAAGCAATACAGTCCAAATATTGACCTTTATCAAGAGTAACCTAGATGAGTAGAAGGAGACAGATCAATAAAGTCAGTGACCTGCAAGATCATGACTGAGAATAGGTTAAGGTTATTTGTTGCCAGGGACTAACATTACTGGAATAGATGGTTGTGGAATGGGAGACAAGAGAAAAGAAAAGAAAAAGGAATAAACATTTTTTCCCATATGCATCTCAGAACTGAAAAAGCTGTATCATTAAGTGAGAACATAATCAAAATGTCAGAGGCTTTTGCCTGTTTACCATGAGGTTCTTTCTCCTATATCACTGCATTGGCACAGGTTGTAAAAGATCAGTACCTAAATGCACATGCGGATGCTCACTTGGTCTTTCTCTCTCTCCCATTCACAAATCTATTTATTAAAATTTTTCTCAGACATTTAAAACTACAGGAAATCAATATTTTACAGTAACTTAATCTGTATCAGATCAATTTTCTTAGAAAAACTCATTAAAATAATAACAATTCATGGACAGAATATGAGGCAATTTTAGTTAATCATATCACTTACCTTCACAGTAATGCATATTATAAATTAAGTACTATAAACTTTTTTATTCAGATAAGGACACTGAAGGTTCTAAAGTTTAAAAACCCGCTCAAATATTTAGTGAGCAGCAGATCAGGACTCTGTGAATTTATTTAAGTGAAAGAAGTGGGTAATTCTTAGTTCAGTTCTTGTTCCCAGGCTTTAAAAGTTAAGGAAACCTGAGTTAATGAAGGATTCTGTCACCTGAGAATAAAGGATCTAAGAGCCCAGTGTTTGATCCTTAACCTCATCTTAATGTCTATGGCTGATGACTCTTCCCTCAAGCTCGCCTGTATTAATACACAGAAGTAAGTAGCTTGTCGTGCTACTTTTAAAGTCTTTCAAATGAAAGTTGTAAAGTACTTCATTTGATCAGGACTATTTAATTTAATTTTCATTCACTTTCACAAAAAGACACCACACAAGCAGACGCTGCAGCTGCTGGAATGAGCAGATGATGCAACCAGCAAATGCTGCAACCTACAGATCATGCAGCCACCACAACCAGCAGAGGCTGCAACCAGCAGATGCCTCAACAACCTCAAAGGGCAGATACCGCAACAAGCAGATGCCACAACCAGCAGACGATGCAGTCAGTGGGGATTGTATGTGGCTCAGGCAATTGGGCACTTGCCTCCCACATGGGAGGTCCCAGTGCCTCCTAGAGAAAGTGAGCAGACACAGTGAGCAAACAAGAAGGAGCCACCGGGGGGTGGGTGGGGTGGGGTGGGGTAATAAATAAATAAATAAACCTTTAAAAAAAACAAAACCAGATAAAAATTTTATCTAAAAAAGAGAAAATTACATACCCATTTCCCTAATGAATATAGATGCAAAAATGCTCAACAAAATAGTTGCTAATCAAATCCAATAGCACATTAAAATAATTATTCATCTTGATCAGGTAGGTTTCTTCCAAAGCATGCAAGGGTGATTCAAGACAAGAAAATCAGTCAATGTAATAAACCACATTAATAAATCAAAGAAGAAAAATTACATGATCAACTCTATTGCCATAGAAAAGGCATTTTCAAAATACAGCATCTTTTCTTGATAAAAACACTCTGAAAGATAGCTATAGAAGAAAACATTCTCAATATGATAAAGTGCATATATGAAAACCCCAGAGCTAATATTGTACTCAACAGTGAAAGGCTGAAAGCTTTCCTGCTGATATTGAGAAGAAGAGGATGCCCACTGTCAACACTGTTATTCAACATTGTGCTATGAGGTCTAGCCAGAGCAATTAGGCAAGAAAATGAAATCAAAAAGCATTCAAATTGGAAAGGAAGAAGTAAAGCTTTTGCTACTAACACATGATATGATCCTGTACCTACAAAGTACTGAAAATTTTACAGCAAAGCTGCTAGAGCAAGTATACAAATTCAGCAAAGTGGTGGAATACAAGAGTAATATGCAAAAATCAGTGGTATTTCTATGCAATCATTATGAGCAATCTGGAGAGGAAATCAAAAATAGTGACTAAAAGAACCTAATATTTAGGAATAAACTTAACCAAGGACATGAAGGACCTGTATTCAGAAAACTACAAAACATTGCTAAACAAAATCAAATATTACCTAAATAAGTGGAAGGATGTTTCATGGTCATGGATTGGAAGACTAAATATCATTAAGATTTAAATTTTACCCACTTTGATTAACAATTTAATCCCAATAAAAATTCCAACAACCATTTTTGGAAAAATGGAAAAGTCAATTTTCAAATTTATTTGTAAGTGTGAGGGAGCCAAAATAGACAGAAATATCTTTAAAAAGAAAAAGGAAGTGGAAGATCACTTCCAGACTTTAGATAATAATACTTAGCTAGATTGGTAAAAGCCACATGGTACTGGCATAAATATAGACATATATACCAAAGGTCCAAATTGAGAGTTCAGAAATTGACCCTTACATATGTGGATAAGTGATTTTTGACAAGGCTGTCAAACCCACCCAGCTGGATCAGAACATTTTGTTTAACCAGTGGTGCTAGGAGAACTTGATATCCAGAACTAAAAGAAAGAAAGAGGACCTCTATCTCACACCTTCTACAGGAATTAACTCAAAATGGATTAAAGACCTAAATATAAAAGCAAGATCCTTTAAAATTCTAGAACAAAATGTAAAGAAATGTCTTCAAAGTCTTGTGGTAGGTGGTAGTTTCTTAAACCTTATACCCAAAGGACAAACAATGAAAGTAAAATGGATGAATGGGATCTTCTCTAAATTATGTTTGTGCTTCAGATTACTTTGTCAAGAAGGTGAAAAGGCATCCTACTCAATAGAAAATATTTAGAAGCCACATATTAGATAAGGGTTTCATTTCCATGTTATAAAAAGAGATCATGCAACTCAATGATGAAGAGACAGGCATTCCAATTAAAAATAGGCAAAAGACTTGAATAAACATTTTTTTAAAAGAGGAAATACAAATGGCAAGAAAGCCCACACACAAAAAAACATGTTTAATATCCCTAGCTATTAAGAAAAGCAAATAAAAACTAAAATATATCATTTCCCAACTTATATAACGGCCATTATTAAACAAAAAGAAAAACAGAAAACAACAAGTGTTGGGGAGCATATGGAGTACTAGGAACATTCCTTCACTATTGATGGAAATGTAGAATAGTGCAGCCTCTGTAGAAGACAGTTTAGTGGTTCCTCAGGAGCATAAATATAGAACTGCCATACGATCTGGAAATTCCGGTACTCAATATATGCAGAAGAACTGAAATCAAGGATGTGTACTGACATTTTCAAACTGATGTTCATTGAAAAACTAAATATCATTAAGATATAAATTCTACCCAAATTGTTTTACAAATTCAAAATAATCCCAGTGAAAATTTCAAAAGCCTACTTTGCAGAAATGGAAGTCAGTTACCAAATTTATTTGGAAGAGAAATGAACACTAAATAGCCAAAAATATATTTGAAAAGAAGAATGAAGTCAGTATATTCACCTGACCTGATTTTTAAGCAAAAATACAATGTTCAAAACAGCATAGTATTTGCATAAAGATATACATATAGATCAATGGAATCAAGCCAAGAGTTCAGAAATAAACGTTCATTTCTAAGATCAATTGATTTTTTAAAGATTTTATTTTATTTATTTCTCCCCACTCCTTTGTTGTTTGCACTTGCTGTGTCTGTTCTTTGAGTGCTGGTCTTCTTTTTTTTTTATAGGAGGCATGAAACTGAACCCAGGACAGCCCATGTGGGAGGGAGGTACCTAATTGCTTAAGCCATCTCTGCCCCCTGCTTTGTTGTGTCTCTCATTAGGTTTTCCTCCTTATGTCTCTTCAGTCATCTTGGTGCATCAGCTTGCTGCACCGGCCCATTGCATCAGCTTGCTGTATTGCTTGTCTTCTTTAGGAAGCACAGGGAACCAGACCTGGGAGACCTCCCATATGGTAGGCAGGAGCTCAATCACTTAAGCCACATATGCTTTCCAGATCAATTGATTTTTGACAAGACTACCAAGCCCTCTCAACTGGGACAGAACAGTGTCTTCAACAGTACTATGAGAACTGGATACCCATATCCAAAAGAATGAAAGAAGGCCCATATCTCCACACTTGATACAAAAATTAACACAAAATGTATCCAAGAGCTAAATATAAAAGCCAGGACTGAAAAACTCCTAGAAGAAAATGAAGGAAAACATCTCTAAGGTCTTGGGGTAGGAAGTAGTTTTGTAGACCTTACAACCAAAGCATAAGCAAAGAAAGGAAAAATAGATAAATGGAACCCTTTCAAAATTAATTGCTTTTGTACTTCAAAGGACTTTGTCAAAAAGGTGAAAAATCAGTCTACTCAATGGAAGAAAATATTTGGAATCCACATATATGATAAGGGTTTAATAGTCATGATATATAAAGAGTTCCTACAACTCAACTATAAAAAGATGAATGACCCAATTAAAATGGGCAAAAGATATGACTAGGTGTTTTTCCAAAGAAGAAATATAAATGGTAAAAATATCACATAAAAAGATGTTCAGTATCACGTGCTATTAGGGAAATATAAATCAAAAGTACAGTGAGATATCATTTCACATAGAAAATGGCCCCTCTTAAAAAAAATTGAAAACTACAAGTGTTGGAGAGGATGTAAATAAATAGGAATGCTTATTCACTGTTAGTAGAAGTGTAGAATAGTGTAGCTGCTGTGGAAGGCTGGTGATTCCTCAGAAAGTTAAACATAGAGCTGCCATATGATCCAGCAATCCGTCTCCTAGGTATATATTCAGAAAATCTGAAAGTATAGATATGAACAAACATCTGGATACCGATTTTCATAGTAGTAATATTCACAATTGCCAAAAGATGGAAACAACCCAGGTGTCCATTAACAATGAATGGTTAAACAAAATGTGATATATGCATAAGATGCAATGTTATTCATATGATGCAATATTATTCAGCTGTAAGAAGAAATGAAGTCATGATGCACATGACAACGTGGATGAACCTTGAAGAAATTTTGTTGAGTGAAACAAGCCAGACACAAAAGGACATATATTGTATGACCTCACTAATATGAATTAAACATAAAGAGAAAGGTAATGGAGTTAATAGTTAGAAATCTGGCCACCAGAAGATAGAATGATGATAGAGACTGGAGAACAGTGGCTTAAGATGTGCAGAATTGGTAATAAGGTTGACTGTAAGTGCTTGGAATTGACAGAGTTACTGATAGGACTTCAGAGTGAATCTAATTAACAGCATCAATATTGAGGTATGACTGTGGTTGAAAAGGAAAGTTTAGAGTTGTATATGTCGCTAGAAGAAAAGGTGAAGGATGAAACATGGAACTATATAGCATAGTGAACCCTGTGGCTGGCAATGAGTGTGTTTAATAGTACAAATTTAGGAATGTTCTTCAGTGAAGCGGTAAAAGTGTACTTTTAATGTTACAAGATGTTAATAATAAAGATATCTAAAGTAAAGTGAACTTAAAACAAATTATGGACTGTAGTGAAAAGTAATATATGAGTATATTTTCAATTTTAAAAAGTGAATTATTTTAAGTGACAGAAACTAGACACTGCATATTGTTTGTCCTCATTTATATAAAATATAAATATAAATATTTATAACTATGGAGTTGATTAACAGATATGTATGGCAAGTGCTGTATAGAAAGATTGAAAACTGCTAAGGGGTGTTTTTATTTTTCTTTTTGGAATAATAAAAATTCTCTAATATTGTTTGAAATGATGAATACACAGCTCAGTTATTATACCAAAACCCACTGAATGTATACTTTGGATGGATTGTATGATATATGAATATATCACAATAAAATTGCTAAAATATATATGGCAGCTTTTTAATGGTCTAATATTTAATATTGAGTACTCCATTTGGGCATATATTATTTAAGAGACTATATACTATTTTATTGTTGGATGTATCATTTTGGGTGTATCTAAATCTGACAATATATTCTGTGTTCTTCTAATTTTAGAGCCAAATCCTATAATTTAATAAGAGTGTATAATAACAGATTATTTCCAATAAATACAGAAAGCTCTATTGAGCAATACCTGGGATAATAAGAGGTGAAGTCTACCATCTGTAAAATAGATTGTAGTCGGTGCTCAGGTGGAGTGAGGAGGAGTGCAAATGGATGTGAAAAGAAGAAACAAATATTATAAAATAGGTGAAAGTGAAGAGGGACTGTGCATGAGCCCAAGAGAATTTTCTGCTCTGAACTAAGGACTATGATTAACTTAACTCTATTTTACTATGTTCTACTGACATTCCCCACCTAACCCCCCAAACAAGCAAACAGACAAACACATAGCAAAATAAAACCAAACCAAAATAAGAAAATAAATTTGATAATACACTGAGGGATTTTCCTATTGCTATTAGGCACCCTAATAATGAATGATGCCTATTTATAAAAAATAATACCTAGTTAAAAATAAATAGTCATGGCTTCATGGCTTCAGTGTTTCCAAAGGGTGTAATTAAATATTAGAATATAAACCATATACATATTAATGGCAAAAATACTATGTTTATGAGGAAAATCTTGATCTTCTGATACACATTTAACATATTGATCCAAATGACCATTTATTAAGTATATAGCTATATTATATATACCATGGAAAACATCACTGGCTTCTGTCTTTGAAGAGATTATTCTAGGAAAGAACAGGTATGGAAAATTAAATATCCATAATATTTCATCAGTACTGGTAACATCACAGTAATCTTGAATCATTCATATGATAGTACTAAAGATAAAAATGAAAGATGTAAAAGCCTAAATACATCTCTATGACTACTAAAATAATATTGGCTTTATTTCTGCAGTAATAACTATGCATGAATTGACTGACTGCTGTAAAATGCCCAGGGGAGATTTTCCCTCTGGTCATTTTTGTGCCTTGTAACTCAAGATTTTCCCTGCAATTCTTCCCTAAAAGTTCTTTTGGATGAAAGATTCATGGACCATTCAGAGTCTTTCCACACTTATTTGCTGCTTTCATAACAACATTACAGAAATGCAAAAGGACTTAATGTGGACGTCCATTTTGATATTCCTAGAAACATAAAATTATCTGTAGGAAGAGAACACTGTGGTTAGTATATATAAATAATAGATGATAGTTGGATAAGTAGATGATAGATAGATGGATGACTCCTGTATATGTT
>JAQZBX010093971.1:0-12087 GCA_029593785.1 Cabassous unicinctus | reverse complement strand
TTTATTACCTCCCTTGCTTTTGTCCTCCATAGAAAGGAACACATGAATAAAGAGGGGATTTTAAGATTCACTCAGCATAATTGGGATATTCTAAACCTTTCCAGAACTATGCCCTGCTGGTCAAGTCCTCAGTGGGCACAGAAGCTGGAAAGGAGCTGCCCCTCCACTAAGGAGTCTTCATTTATTTCCAGGTTGATTTGATGCAAGTACTGATCATGCAACTCTTCAGGGACCAATGAGCCTTTCAGGATGAGGAATAAGAACATGTGACAGAGTGACACAGAGGCTGTTAGTCAAAATTGGACAGGCAGAAAGGGCCTCCAGTACTCATGTCTGTTAGTGGATATCTATGCACTTTTTAAACTGATAAGGCTGAAAAGCCTTTTAGGTTCACCCATGCCTTCACTGAATAATTAGTACAGAACTATTCAGAAAGTGGACTATCAGAATTGAATTGCTTAATAAAATCACAGAATCTCTTGTAGTAGCCAGGCTTAAATGGCCACAATTTCCACTGCCCTTATATAGATATCTCAGACCTACAGATGTTGGAGCCCTAGGGAACTTCATTCCAGCTCTTTCCTTTCTTGTGGCCCAACAGTCACTTCCAAGTCCCCTGCTTTTTGTCATGAACCAATATAAACCCTTTTCATCAGGAATCAGGTTCACCTGGGATCCTCGTGTACCATCTTGCAGAGCCTGAACAGGGGAAGACCTTCAAAACTCCAGGAGCATTTCGAACCATGGGCCAGCATATGACTGCCTTGGCCATCTGGGGTTTCTTGTTTGGTCAAGTAATCTCAGATGTAAAGGTAGAATTCTCTCAAGGACTAAGTTAGATGAACTCTTCCCATAAATGTGGGTCTCTCCTGGGTATCTCTCATTTCACTCTCAGCCAACGGTAACCCTAATATGCAATATTACATCCATCCTCTACCGTAATGACATGCACTAGTCTTTTTCTAAGGAAGAGGCATAAACTAAATGCTATGCAAAGGCAATTTTATTTAATCAAGTGAATTTGTGGTTAGAACAAATGATAATAACAATTGAGCAATCACTAAAGAAAATAATCAATTAAAGACTTAGGAAATAATGAAAATATATACAACGACTCACCAAATCAGGCAAAAGCACAACATCTGGTATCTCATGAGGCTGGAAAGTCCCTTTTGACAGCCAACCAGAGTACCGATTGGAAAAATTGTCCTTGGCAGAGTTTTCTCTCCTGGGTAAGAGTTCAAGTGGAAGCTTAGGGCCTATCCATTTCTAAGGGGTTCTGAACCTCAGAACTCCAATGAGTCTTGAAACTCATGAGGAATCACCTCATGGAAAGTAACCAAATCCATCCAGTGGGATGGTGGTCATCCTTCTGCAGGAGAGATACAGCTTCTTGAGGGGTATTTTGTTCTCTTCTGTTCATGGTACACTAAATAGAAACATAAAGATTTCAATACACATCAGCTTTAACTTCATGTTAACTTTACAGGGTATATGTGCAACTACTACGTCTGGTGACTTCCTCCTTCTAAACATTTGTTTTTATTTAATAGGTAGTGGTGTTTTCTGCATAGCAGCATTACAACATTCCAAAGGTCAAATGACAAATTTAACATTCACAATGCTACACTGAAACAGCTGAGACTATTGATTAGAAAGCTTAGGAATTCACAATTCTTAACAATAATAATTTCCTTATATTACATCAACTAGACTATTAAATCTTTCCACACACTTTCTCTCTTTTCAGGAGCCTCCTGGTCATGTGGATGAAATTTCTTTGACACCAGTGTATTATTCCAGGCTCTGGACTAGCCTTGCAATCTGGCATTTGTCTTTGAAGTAGAAGCACAGCTATAGCTGTGCTTCAATTAACAAAACACATGCCAGGACTACTGTGCCATGTCAAAAAGGACCTCAATTTTTTGAGACAGGGTTTGTGCTCAACCTGTTGGCTGTCCTGCAAAACCAACCTGGCAGAGTTGAGTACTGCTGAGTGTCTGGGTGACACTTGAATCCATCAAGAAAGAGGGGAATAACTAAGAAGCACCCACAATTGGCAAATCAGAATTTTTTCACAATTTATCTGGCTCTCACCTTTATAAGTGTATCCAAGGTATGATGATCTAAACATTTAAGATTGGCTCATTTGTCAAATAATCTCTCAAGACACATTGGTAGAACCATGACTGAATGTGTAAAGTCATCATCCAAATCAGTGGACTTCAGAATCACACAGCTTCAGACTCCACCTTGGCCAGTTTTTAACTTTTTATAATTTTCACTACCATAGTGCTGATGCAATTCCATAGTTCCCCCTGGAAAACTACAAGTCCATAATTGGTAGTCAAAAGAAACCTCAGCATGAGAAGTAGAAATTATTTCCTCTTTGTCTAAATATGGGGAAAGGAAGCAACTGTGTTAGATCAGGAAAGGGTCCTTGTAAATGTAATAAAGACACCCACATTTTAGAGGTGGCTGCAATGCCCTGTGAAAGTATCTTCAACCATAAGTCACAGGAGAGCTAATGGAGTATCTCAGCTCTTTTACCAGTTTAATGATCCTGAAATGTATGTCTACTCTGTGAAAGGATGACTTACATGTTTACTTCAGTAGGCCAGATAAGGTACTTTGACCTTTCAAACATCTTCCACATAAAATATACTATTGACCCTGTAAGATTTCTTATTTCAGTGACTATTGAGACAGAGTTCATCTCATTTAAATTGAGGCAGGGAATGAAAGAAAAAAAAAAACCAAAGCTACCAGGGTATTACAAAAATGGGAATTTAATGTTATATTCAGGTCTAATGTTTGTTATTAACAACAAATAGATATTACCCCTTGCCAATTTATAAAGTTTTCTTTTTGCCTTTTATACAGAAATTCAATTAACCCTCCCCTCAAGTCCTCCATGCCACTTAATTCTGTATCTTGTCTCTCAAAGCCCAGGAACCAGTGATACATGCCACCTGCAGGAGACTGAGAGGGCTTGGAAAAACACTGCCCACCCCCTGGTTTCCCTGCTCCAGCTACTCCATGGACATTGATCTCATAAATGGAATCTCAAGACTCCTTTACAAATGGGAAAATAAATATACTCATGACCACAAGGTCAGTGAGGTAGGAGTCAGAGCCCTACTTTATAGAAGAGATGAAAATAATAAATATGAAAAACCACAGAACACCCAATAATCCTTATCTCAAACCAGGAAACAGGAGAGAACTTTCCAAGAAGATTTGTGAGTCTGCTGCTCAATGCACCATGCTTTCTCCCTAAATGTTCATAGTAACTTCATGAGGTTTATCTATAGACTGTGGGTTCCTGGTTACCAAGGTTCCAAGTTCTGTTTTGCTATATCTCCAAGCAAATGATGTCAATCCATAGGATCCATTTACCTGTGCCCTTTCTTTGGACAAAACATGTCAAAAGTCCTCTTGGGCTGCTCAATCTTCATTCTCCTTTCCCATGCCATCTACTGCAGTCTATATTTACACAAACACATTATTCCCCCAGTCTCACAGGAAGGCCTGGGACATTTAAGACCCCAAGATTGAGAAAGAAGTGGATTAAGACCCAGCTCTACTTCTACCTTTTCTGTGAGCCTGGTCTAGTGATTGTGCCTCTTGGGTTTCCACAGTCTCACCACGTGAACCATGGGTACATTCTAGCACCTACTTCCCAGGGATTTTATCAGGTGTATAGTAATAAGCTATAAAACTCCAGAGCTGGTTTCACCTGTACATAATGCATGAACTTAAAATGGAAGGAATTATACTTACCTGGTAGGGTATATACCATGATCATGAAAGTGCTTTTTCCAGGGTGAAGATTATCCATTTCACTCTGGATGTGCTGACACCTGTGATTTCCCCATCTGCGGGAAACTTGACTGCATAATTTGTGGTAGTGGGGTACTGCATTCACGTTCTCTGCTGGAAAAAAAAAATGGAAAGGTTACCATAAGTGAGGAAGAAAACATGTGGCAACTTCCAAGGGGTCTCCCTTGTATTACATAACCTTATGTAATTCCCTCCTCTTGGATGTAACCTCAATTTAGCCACTCACTTCTAACCAACATATGGTCAAAGTGACAGAATGTCACACACAATATTAACTAAAATTCTCATACTGCCCATTAACTGTTTTCCTGATATATTTGAATTATTTCTCTGCATTTTCCTTCATCTCTTTGACCATTTTTAAAAATGTTTCATTTGATTTGTTCAGATTCTCATATTTTTCCGTGGTGTTTTGTGGATTTTTTTTATTGTGGGTAAAAATAAAATTTTTCAGAATACAAACCAATATTTGTAAAATGAAATATAGATATATATGAGAAAATGCGCATTTGCTTACATAAATGTTATTTTTTTTCATAGATATTTTAAAAGATGCTTAGATTATATAAATGTTACACAAAGATTACAGGGATTCCCATGATCTCCACCTCCCATACCTCCCATAATATCTCACATAATCATCTTTCATTAGTGTGGCACATGACCTGCAATGGATATACACATCCTGGGGCTTAGCCACTAAGCATAGACCACAATTCTCATCTTAGACCACACTCTCCCACACAGTTCTGCACGGTATATGCTGATGTAAAATGGCCTATAACTATTGCCACAATGTCCATCAGGACAACTCCCAAGTCCTGAAAAAGCCCCTGTATTAAAACTGCCTTTCCCCTCCCCACCCTGAAAGCTCTAGTGGCCACTGGCTCCACCTCACTGTTATAATTTCTTCCATTGCTTGAATCACAATATGTCTACAACAGAATACAATTAAGTCCACTCTAGTCTATAGCTCTTCCCCCAATCCTGACGGAAATGGAAACATGATGTCCACTCCACCTCCACGTGAGAGTGGGCTTATATCCCATGCATATGGTGGATGGGATTATCCTGCATTCAGCTGCAGGCTCTCTCCATTCCCTGGGGTGGCCATTGTCCATCATCATCTCCTCATCAGGTGACTTGGGTGAATCCATTGAGTTGTAGAGTAGGAGTTGCAGCTCCACCGAGATTCCAGGCACAGCTGGCAGATAGGCAGGCCAGAGGCTCCAGTTTCTTGAATACACCTACAAACTCCAGCCTCACATATAGGTTTGAATAGAAGGGACTGATGGACCATGTGCAGAGAGGACTTATTTGAGTCCAACTCTGTCACTCGCAGGAGCACAGATTCCAAAGAAGAGCCCACTGATAAGGCATCAATCCCTGGGGCTATCCCCCCTTATTTAGGACCTGGGTGTCTCCAGAGGCATCAGGAGGCCCTCTGTGTGAGGCGATATCCACTTTGTTGTTCTATGACATCCTACTGAGGTGTGCATAAGCTTTACATCTGGAATGACCTCCCAACTCTCTTTGAAGTCTCTTAGACACATGGACTCATTTGTCTTTACCTTTTCCCCCTTTTATTCAAGGTCTTTTTTCAGTTGTGTTTCCAATTGGCACTTCGTATTAAGCCATCATTGCCAGGGAGGCTTATCCCCGGGAGTCATGTCCCACATTTTGGGGAAGGTAATGCATTCATATGCTGAGTTTGGCTTAGAGATGCCACATTTGAGCAACCAGGAAGCTCTCAGGTGGCAAGCCTTAGGCACCCCAATACAGTAGGCTAAGTTTCAATTCCAAGAGCAAAGACTCTTAAGGCTAGTCAGCAATAACAAGAACATAACTGTGGGCCATCCTCTTTTGCCAGACACTGCCCCTGCACTCAGGGGACTTTTGCTGCCCCTTGGAGAATGTGGCAGAACTCTCCAGGCTGGGAGTTCAGTATTCCCTCATTTATTGAGTGATAGTCTATCCACCATGACCATGCTCTATCCCTCAATCATTTGGACAATTTTATGCATCTTTCATGATTATTCAGATGAACTTACTCCTGTGAATCCCCCATCCCAGACAACCCCCGCCAATGATCCTCTGCAGCCCACATTGTAACCCTATTGTAATCTAAACCTTCCTTGAAGATGAAGCCCTTATAATAACTCAATACAATCAATAGGAAAATGAAATAATAATGATAAGCTTAAATGCAAGAGATAAAATACAAGAAAACTCAGAAAAAAAAGAACTAAAAATAAAATATAGTTAATGGATAGGGATATTCAAAAAAAGAAAATGAGAAAAAAAACAAAAGAAAATTTTTTAAATTCCTATTTTATTTTTTATTTTTTCTTCTTTTATCACTGCATTATCAGATGTCCAGTGTGAACAGGGACATCTTCCCCCTCTCATTCCCCAGTGTCTCCCAAATTTTCATTTAGATTTCAAAGAAGTTTTAGGTCCCAGCAAAGTCACACACAGAGTGCTAGAGATTCCCATATACCCAACCTCCCTCCCCCTTCCCCACCCCATATTAAAACCTTTTTTGTGTGTGTGGATGGTAGCATTGTTATAACTGTTATACAGATAGTGAAACAGAGCTACTAAATATTGTCAATGGTTTACAGTATAGTTACAATTGAGATGGTACAGTTTAATAATTTTTTATGATATTTACCATGCCCTTTGTCCATTACTGTAAGGTATTGAAAAACATTTCCCATGATGACTAAATACCTCACTTGATCTCTTCTGTTCCTTCCTCCCCATCTCCCTGGGACATATGACACTCCCCTGTCTTGACTCATGGGATGACATGATTCATAGTTATATGCTCTGGTTATTCTAACCTGCCCTTCCTAATCTACCCACCTGTTAACCCTACACCACCAAACCTGGTAATATCACTACCCACCTGTCCTATCCTTCAATATGCATCTATACTCAATCATTTTACCATAGATTATGTCCATATGGGTGATGGCTCACAACCTACTCTTCTCTCTCTCCCCCTTGCAAACCTATCTTTCTGAGAGTGGTTCTCAGAAACTGCTCACTTTCCTCAATTCAAATCCGTGAGGTCATATACTCTTCATCCTTCAATGCCTGGCTTGCTTCACTCAACATAAGGTATTCAAGATTCATCCATGTTATTCCATGTGTTAGCACTTTATTCCTTCTAACAGCTGAGTAATATTCCATTGTATGTATGTACCATATTTTGATTATCCATTCATCTGTTGATGGCCACCGGGGCTGATTCCAACTTTTGGCAATTGTGAACAATGCGGCTATGAACATTGGTGTGCATCTATCTGTTCATGTCTTTGCTTTCAATTCTTCTGGGTATATACACAGCAAGGAATTGCTAGATCATACAGAAGATCTATCGTTAGTTTACTGAGGAATCGCCAAACTGTCCTCCGCAGTAGCTGGACCATTCCACACCCCAACAGCAGTGGATGAGGGTTCCTATTCCTCCACATCCTCTCCAACAGTTCTATTCTGCTGTTTTTTTCAATAGCTGCCATTCTGATGGGTGTAAGATGGTATCTCATTGTGGTTTTGATTTGCATTTCTGTAATAGCTATCAATGTCAAGAATTTTTTCATGTGCTTTTTAGCCATTTGTATTTCTTCCTTGGAGAAGTGTCTTTTCAGGTCACTTGCCCATTTTTTTAAAAAGGGGTTGTTTGTCTTTTTATTTTCGAGGTGTAGGATTTCTTTATATATGCAGGATATAAGGTCCTTTCAGATATATGGTTGCCAAATATTATCTCCCATTGGGTATGCTGCCTTTTTATTTTCTTAATAAAGTCCTTTGAGGTGCAGAAGCTTTTAATTTTGAAGAGATCCCATTTATCTATTTTTTCTCTTGCTGCTCGTGCTTTGGCTGTGAAGTTCATAAAACCGTTTCCTATTACAAGGTCCTGTAGCTGTTTCCATACATTATCTTCCAAGGTCATTATGGTTGGGCTCTTATATTAAGATCTTTAATCCATCTTGAGTTGATTTTTTTATAAGGTGTGACATGGTATTCTTCTCCCATTCTTTTGGATATGGACATCCAGTTCTCCAAGCACCACTTGTTAAAAAGGCCATTCTTTCACAACTGAATGGACTTGGTGGCCTTGTCGAATATATATATATATATATACTGTATATGTGAGGATCTATATCAGAACTCTCAATTTGGTTCCATTGGTCATTAGGTCTATCCTTGTGCCAATACCATATGGTTTTGATCACTGTAGCTTTGTAGTATGTTTTAAAGTCAGGTACTGTGATACCTCCTACTTCATTTTTCTCTTTCAATATGTCTTTGACTTTTCGGGGCCTTTTACCACTCCAAATACATTTTATGGTTAGTTATTCCAGTTCCTTTAAAAATACAGTGTTGATTTTTATTGTGATTGAATTAAATTTGTAGATTACTTTGCATAGGATAGACATCTTGATGATGTTTAGTCTTCCTATCCATGTACATGGAATATTTTTCCATTTATTTAAGTCTTCTTTGATTTCCTTTAACTGTGTTGTCTAGTTTTCTGTATATAAGTCCCTTACATCTTTAGTTAAATTTTTCATAGATATTTGATTCCTTTAGTTACTATTGTAAATGGTATTTTTTTCCTGATTTCCTCCTCAGATTGCTAGTATAGGTGTACAGAAATGCTACTGATTTTTGAGCATTGATCTTATCACCTGCAACATTACTGAACTCCTTTCTAAGTTCTAGAAGCTTTGTTGTATATTTCTCAGGGCTTTCTACATATAGGATCATTTCATCTGCAAATAATGAAATTTTTCTTTCTTCTTTTTCAATCTGGATGCCTTTTATATCCTTTTCTTGCCTCAGTGCTTGAGCAAGTACTTCTAAGACAATGTTAAATAGCAGTGGTGATAGTGGGCATCTTTGTCTTTTTCCCGATTTAAGACGGAAGGCTTTTAGGATTTCACCATTGAAAATGTGCTAGCTTTGGGTTTTTCATGTATACTCTTTATCATATTCAGAAACTTTCCTTCTATTCCTATTTTTGCAGTGTTTTTATCAGGAAAGAGTGCTGTATTTTGTCGAATGCTTTCTCTGCATCTATAGAGATGATCATGTGATTTTTTTTTCTTTCAATCATTTTATGTGGTGTATTACATTGATTGATTTTCTTATATTGAACCATCCTTCCATACCCGGGATGAAACCGAATTGGTCATAGTGTATAATCCTTTTGATATGTTGTTGAATGTGATTAGCAAGTATTTTGTTGAGGATTTTAGCATCTAGGTTCATTAGAGAAATTGGTCTGTAATTTTTCTTTCTGGTGCTATCTTTGTTTGGTTTTGTTATTAGGGAAATGTTGGCATTGTAGAACAAGTTAGGCAATATTCTTTCTACTTCTATTTTTTGGAAGAGCTTAAGCAGAATTGATGTTAAATCTTTCCAGAATGTTTGGCAGATTTCAGCTGTGAAGCCATCTGGTCTTGGGCTCTTCTTAGTTGGGGGGTTTTTGAAGACTGAGTCTATCTCTTTGCTTGTAATCAGAATGTTGAGTTAATAAATTTCTTCTTTCATGAATGTAGGCTGTTTGTGAGTTTCTACAAACTTGTCCATTTCCTCTGAATTATCATTCTTATTGGCATATATTTTTTCAAAGTATCCTCTTATGATACTCTTTTTTTCTGTGGGGTCAGTAGTGATATCCCCTTGCTCATTCGTTATTATGTGTATTTGCATCTGTTCTCTCTTTGTGTTTGTTAATCTGGCCAAGTCTCAAAGAACCAGCTTTTGTTTTTTTTTATTGTTTCTAGTGCTTTCTTATTCTCTATTTCATTTAGTTCTGTTCTAATATTTGCTATTTCCTTCTTTCTACTTCCCTTTGTTTCAGTTTGTTGTTGTTTTTCCAATTCTTCCAAGTGTGCAGTTAGGTCTTCCATTTTAGCTCTTTCTTCTTTTTTAATATATGTATTTATGGTTATGTACTTCTATCTAAGAAGTGCTTTCGCTGCATCCCATAGGTTTTGATATGTTTTGTTGTCATTTTCATTAGTTTCAATGTAGTTACTAATTTCTTTTGAGATTTCCTCATTGACCCACTGTTTGTCTAAGAGTGAGTTGTTTCACTTTCATATCCTTTTGCCTAACCTGTTTCTCTGGACCTTAGTGATTTCCAATTTCATTCCATTGTGGTCAGAGAAATTACTTTGTATAATCTCAATCTTTCTGAATTCATTGAGAGTTTTCCTGTGGCCCAGCATGTGGTCTATCTTGAAGTATGATCCTTGTGCACTCGAGAAGAATGTAAATCCTGCTCTCTTTGGGTGTAGTGTTCTGCATATGTCTATTATGTCCAGGTCCTCTAATGTATTGTTGAAAGCCTTTGTTTCTTTATTGATTGTTTTTCTAGATGTTCTGTGTAATGTTGATAATGGTGTTAAAGTCCCCCAGTATAATTGTAGAGGCATTTATTTCTACACTTAGTTTTTCCAGAGTTTGCCTCATGTATTTTGAGGCATCCCAATTAGATGCATAAATGTTTATGATTGTTCTCTCTTCTTGAGACATTACCCCTTTTACTAATATATAGTGTCCATCTTTGTCTCTTACAATAAATTTACATTTAAAGTCTATTTTGTCTGATATTAGAATAGCTACTCCTGCCCTTTTTTGGCTACTATTAGCTTGTAAAATGATTTTCCAGCCTTTCACCTTCAGCCTCCTTGAATCCCTGGATCAAAGGTGGGTTTCTTGTAGACAGCATATAGATGGATCATATTTCCTTATCCATTTTGCCAATCTGTGTCTCTCGATAGGTGAATTTATTCCACTAACTTTCAGTGTTATTACTCGCTACAAATTTCTTACTTCAGTCATTTTTTCTTTGGGTTAATATATGTCATATGTTGTTTTGTTTCTGTTTTTGCCTTTTTAGTTGTTTTTAAACTCTCCTACAACTCTCTCTTCCTTGTTTTTTCCTTTCAACTCATAGAACTTCCTTTAGTATTTCTTAAAATGCAGGTTTCTTATTGACATACTCTCTTAATTTCCGTTTATCTCTGAATATTTTGAACTCTCCATCATTTTTGAATGCCACTTTTGCTGGATAGAGAATTCGTGGCTAGAAGTTTTTTTTCTCTTAGTTCTTTGATTATATCAAAGATATCTTCTTGCCTCCATGGTTTCAGATGAGAAATCAGCATTTATTCTTATTGTCCTTCCCTTGTATGTCATGGTTCTCTTTTCTCTTGCTGTCTTGAGTATTTTCTCTGTGTCTTGAGCATTGGACATTTTGACAACTGTATGTCTTGGAGTTTGGCTGTCTGGATTTATACTGTTTGTAGTGCGCCATGCTTCCTGGATGTGTACATCCATCTCTATCAACAGGATTGGGAAATTTTCAGCCATTATTTCCTTCAAAACTCCTTGTATTCCCTTTCCCTTCTCTTCTCCTTCTGGAATGCCCATAATGCGTATGTTTGTGCATTTTGTGTTGTCAGTTAATTCCCTGAGTCCTTGCTGAGAACTATCTCTTCTACTATCTGTTTGAGTTCAGATGTATTGTCTTCCACATCACTAATTCTTTCTTCTGCTTGTTCAAATCTGCTGTTATGTGAATCCAGCCTCTTTTTGATTTCTTGGATTCTGCCATTGATCACCATCATATCTGTTATCTTTTTGCATATGTTTACAATTTCTTCAGTATGTTGTCCCAGTGTCTTCTTTATATCCTTAATCTTTTCCTTCACTTCTTTAATTTGGTCCATGATATTTGTTTTGCAACTTTTTATTTGTTCTTCGATGTTCTGCATCACTTCCTGGTTTTTAGTTTGTTCATCAGAGTGGTCCATGCTCTCCTGTTTCTCAGTGTGTTTTGTAATTTTTTATTGCCCTCTAGTCATCATTTTATCTTGATGGGTTTACTCAGTTGATTAGCTTCTCTCTCTGGTCTAGAGTTTCATTTAGCTGGTGGTTCTGTGTGTGTGTTAACTTTTCGCTTTGACACTTTTTCTTCTTATTTTATTTCCTTGCTTCTTTCTGTGTTCCCTTGAAGGCAAAAGATTAGGGTCAGAGGAATCAAAAGACATGAGAAAGGAAGAAGGATAATAGTAATATTCATAAAAGTTAGAAGAGGGGTCAAATAAGACTTAATGAAATGAATATTTAACTCATGTAGGCAGTGCAGAGTAATAAGAAAAAAAGTGGTGTACCTACAATGGACTTGAAACCAAATAGAGTAATATATATATATATATA
>JAQZBX010093970.1:0-12085 GCA_029593785.1 Cabassous unicinctus | reverse complement strand
GATTGAGCTTTTACATTTTCCATAAATTTATGGGCTTATATTTCTAGTATATTTATATTCAGGGTATTCTCTTTCTCTTAAGCATTTTCCTATAAAAGATATATAATCATTGTGATGGTTAAATTCAGATGCCAGCTTGGCTAGGTTATGGGGTTCAGTTGTTTGGTCAAACACTCTTTTTCTTGCTACTGTGAGAGTATTTTATAGATGGAATTTCCATTTATAATCAGTAGTTTGCACCTACAAGCAACAAAGAAAAACTGCAAAATTCTGATGAAAGAAATCAAAGATCTAACTAAATGGAGACATTGTATATGTTCATAGATAGGAAGACTTAATATTTCTACGATGCTGAGTCTACCTTACTTGAACTATAGATTCAAATTTTTTCAACGTAATTGCCATCAAGATCCAGGCAAGTTACTTTATGAATATCAACAAACTCCTTCTGAAGTTTGTATGGAAAAGTGAAAGGATTAGCAAACATAATATTCAAGAAAAAATAAAGTTGGAAGATTTGCACTATCTACTGTTTATTATAAAGCACCAGTAATCAAAGCAATGTGGTAGAGAAAGCAAAGATGGATAGATAAATGGAAGAGAGAAGAGAGAGCCCAGAATTAGATGAACCTAATAATAGTTAACTGATCTTTGATAAGGGATAAAAGACATGTTTATTTAGAAAGGATAGTCTTTTCAACAAATGGTACTGGAATATTGGATAGCCAGATGTGAAAAATGAACCTGAACATTGACCTTACAATCTTTTACTAAAATTAACTGCAAATGGACCATCGATCTAATGTGAAAGACAAATCTCTAAATCTTCTAGGAGATATTATAGGCAAAATCTATGTGACCTTCAGTTTGGCAATGAGTTTTTGCTAAAACCACAAGCACAACTCATGAAAGAAAAATTGCTTAGTTGAGCTTCATTAAAATTAAAAAAACTTCTGCTCTTCCATAAACATTGTTAAAGAATGAAAGCACAAGCCACAGAAAGGGACAAAATTTTTGCAAAACACGTAATCACTATAGGAGATACAAAAAAACCTAAAATATACAAAGAAACCTAAAATTCAGCAATAAGAAAACCGAAAATCAGCTTAAATCCATGCAAACAATCTGTACAGAAACCTTACCAAAGAAGATACACAGAGTAAATGTGTATATAAGGAAATGCTCAACATCGTATGCTATTACAGAATTGCAAATCTGCTCAATTGGGAAAGAATAATCTCTTCAACAAATGGTGCTGGGCAAACTGGATCTCCATTTAAAAATAAATAAATAAAAGAAAGGAAAAGGATCCCTAACCTCACACCTTATACAAAATCAACTCAAAAAGAATCAAAGATGTTAATATAAGTGCTATAACAATCAAATTCCTAGAAGAAAACATAGGGGAGCATATTCAGGACCTCATGTTGCTGGTTTCTTAGACTTTACCCCTAAAGCACAAAAATCAAAAGAAAAAATAGCTAAATGGTACCTCATCAAAATTAAAAACTTTTGTTCCTCAAAGGATTTATCATGAAAGTAAAATGAAAATCTACACAATAGGAAAAAATATTTGGATACCACATATGAGTAAAGTATCAATATCAAGAATATTTAATGCAATCTATCAACTTACAATAAACGACAACCAAAGTTCTGAAAATGGGCAAAAGACGTGAAAAAACATGACTCCAAAGGAAATGTATACATGGGTAAAAAAAGCACATGAAAAGTTGCTCAGCATCATTAGCCATAAGGGAAATGCCAGTCAAAATCACAATGAGATATCATTTCACACTCATTAAAATGGCTGCTATTAAAAAATGGAGAATAACAAGTATGGAGAGGATGTGGAGAAATGGGAACACTCATTCATTGCTGGTGTGAATGTAAAATGGTTTAGTAAAAGGTTGCAGCTTCTGTGGAAGACAGTTTGGCAGTTCTAAATATAGAATGCTAAATATAGAACTACAATATGACCTGGCAATTCCACTTCTAGATATATATCTAAAAAATTGAAATCAGGGAATTGAATAGATATTTGCACACAGATGTTCATTGTGCCATTTTTCACAATTGCCAAAAATGGAAGCAACCCAAGTGTTATCAGTTGATGAATGGTTGAATATAATATATTGACAATGGAATATTATTTAGCTGTAAAAAGAATGATGTCCTGATACATGCAAACACATGGATGAACCTTGAAGATATTGTGTTGAGTGAAATAAGCCAGACACAAAAGGACAAATATTATAATGATATCACTAATAGGAACTAATTAGAATAAGCAAACTCACAGTGCTAAAATCCAGAATATAGGTTGCTAAGGGTAGGATTGGGGATAGGGAATGGGAAATTAAAGCTTAAAATGTGCAGGGTTCTTATTTGGAATGATGGAAATGTTTCATTAATGGATGATAGTGATGGTGGCATAAAAATGTGAAAGCAATTAACAGAAATGAAATGTATCTTTGAATATGATTAAAAGGGGAAATGTTAGATTTTCTATATGGTACAGAATGAACATTTTTTAAAAATCCAAGGAACTACATTACACAAACAGTGAGCCCTAAATTAAACCACAGATTTCAATTAATGGTACAATTTTTTAAAATGTGCTCTCATCAATTGTAATAAATATTCCACGCAATTCAAGGAGTGGTGGTGGGGTGGCATATGCAAACCATGTTTTTATGCATGATTTTTCTGTAAACCCACAACTTCTTGAATAAAGAAAAAGAGTGAGTGAAAAAGAGAATATTGTGACCACAGCCAGAACAACAAAGATAGTACATAAAAACCAACAAATATAAATGTAGCCATTTGGCAATTTGATGTAATTATGAATTCCAAAAATGTAATTGGATCATGCTTGTAATCTGATCTGTTAATCTGGGAATGATCAAGTTATGATTAGGGCGTTGACTGGGCCACGTCAGCAGGGCATTGAGCCCTACCCCTTGGTGGGTGGGGGAATCGAATATAAAAGGCAAGGCAAAGGACAGAGGGAGCTGTTTTTGAGAAGCAGTCTTGATGTTGGAGTTTTGATGTTGGTGAGAAGGCCCCAGGAGAAGAGAAATGAGCCATTTGCCTGATGGTCTGCAGCTGATCTTGTGGAGGAACCAGAGGAGCTAAGCCTGGAGAGAAACACAGCCCCGGGAAGAGAGGAACCCAAGAAGCCTGAACCCTGGCAAACTTCGGCAGCTGTCTTGCTCCAACACGTGGCAATGGACTTTGGTGAAAGAAGAAACTTAACGTTTTATGGCCTGGTATCTGTGCACTTCTACCCCATATAAATACCCTTTATAAAGACAACCCATTTTTGGTATTTCACATTAGCACCCTTTGGCTGACTAATACAATGAATCAGACTTTTTCTTGTAAGCAATGCAATCAGAAGACAATGGAAGGACATCTTTAAAGTGATATAAAATACCATCAACATAGTACTATAGTTTTGGTGAAAATAAATTTCAAAATGAAAGTTATATATTCAGCACACTCCATCCTGTCACTGACATTAAATGCAGTTTTAAAACTTGGACAGATTTCATGAAACAGCTATTTGAAGGTTTTGAAAAGTAAACAGAGGCAGGTACATTGGGGAAGAAGATGAAGATTGAAAGATTGAGTAGATCATTTTTCCCTCCTGTACGATCCTCCTCAATATGCTTAATTAATTGTACATTCCTCCTGTCTGTCACAAATCTCCCTTCATGTGGATTGCCCCTTAGTCTTGACACTGTCAGACTCATACATGCTAGTCACACTGGCTAAAACCCAGCCCTGGAACCACACAATGCCTGCAGCACCAGGTTTCAATGAGACTCAAATCACATCCTTGGCTGCTGGCAGTTCTTGCCATCTTGCAACTTTTGGTAATGCAAACATTGAAAATCATTTGTATCTGGCTTTAATTCCATGGGTGATACAAATATCATATATTTTGTTGAAATAAATAAATCTGTTTTTTATTCTATATTTATGATTTTTTAATTGTTTTCTTCATTTATTTATTTCTAAAAGAGCTTTAGATGGCATAAATGTTACATTGAAAATATTGGGGATTATCTTACATAATTTATCCAATGATATCTGGTCCAATGATGTATGAACACTAATCATTTACATTTGGATAAAGAACAGTAAAATTAAATAACATAAATGTCACAGTATACAGGTAGGTAATTAAAAGGTAATGATACTATAGCTATTCTCCTAATGCATAGAGTGCTATGGATAGCATGAGTAATTCAGCACTGCTGCCTCTCATGACACAAGTCCAAATGGAATATGCTTCTGTACATGTTTCTCAGAATATATTGAGAAGACATAAGAGAGGTATTGCTGTGCCATCTAGTATGTGTGTGCTCAGATTTGACATCCATCTCCAAAATGTTTTTAAAAACATTTGTACTAATTTACATCTCCACCAGCATAATATGGGAACTTTGTTTTTTAATTATTGTTTAATTATTGTTTCGCTGATGACTAATAAATGTAAACAACTTTCTCATATATTTACTGACTATTTGGATATTTTCTATGATGTGCCTATCCAGGGTTTTTGCCTATTTTTAATAGAATATGTAGCTTTATTTCTTTTTAAATTAATTCATTACTTTTTAAATTAACAACTTTATTTGAAATTCACAAAAGTAAAGAACAGAAAAAGGTAGCTCAACAAGTTATAGACACATACTTCTAAAAAGTTCTTTTTCAGGCACTTTTAATTCATCTAAACCCAACTGCTAATTCAGTTGTTCCTCTAATGTTCAGAAAGATACACAGACATACACAGATGAGTTAAATGACACAGCCTAGGTCTCCTTATTAATGAAAACAAAATGAAAAAGAGGAAAAAAATGCTTAATCATATTCATATCTCACAAAAACAAATCCCATATTCTTTTTTTCCCTTTAGAATTAATATAATGCCAACTTTACTTTTGCTACAAAAATATTACATTGTTGTTGTCAACTTTAGTCCATAAATTACGTTACTTATTTTTTTCCCATGTATGGGAAATCCCATGGGCTATATACCTTTATTTTTCCCCAGGGGTTGGCAACTTTAGCTCATGTGTCAAATAAGGTCTTCCATCTGTTATAACAAATAAAGTTTTATTGGAATAGAGCCACACTCATTTGTTTACATAGTATCTATGACTGCTTTCAGGCTGCAAAAGCAGAGTTGAGTAGGATTGATAAAGACTGTCTGGCTTTCAGAGGCAAAAATATTTACTATTTGGCCCTTTACAGAAACGTTTGATGACCTTTGTTTTTATTAATACATAGGTGCTCTGGGTCTGTTCTGGATATAAGACCTCTGCAAAATACATGCATTGCAGATGTATTTTATTACTATGTGGCTTGCTATTCTTATGTTCTTAGTGGTGTTTTTGATTAATAGCTCTTTAAATTATAATCAAGTATAAATCATTAATTTTTATTTATGATTAGTGATTTTGTCATGTTTTTAAAGAAAATCTTTGCTAAAATTACTGAATATATTGTACTATGTTACCTAATAAGTAGGTTTCTCTTTAACTATACCTTTCAGTCTAGGATCAACTTTGTTCATTTTGCTATAAGGTTTTAAGTAGGTTTCAAATGGATTTTTCTCCATGTGCATTTAAAATTAATTTATTGAAATAATCTTTTCTCTACTAGATTTTATAGTAATTTGTTGTGGACCACATGATTGTGTATGTGAGAACCTATTTTTATAATTTCTCTTCAGTCTCTCTGATCTATTTGTCTCAGTTTTTACCACCTCCTCATTGCATTAATTATTTGAGATTTAGAGTATGTCTTGGTTTCTCATAGTACAAATGCTCAGCTTGTATCCTTCTTCTAAAATATATGACTATTTCTCTTGGCTCCTTGATTTAAAAATAGTTATACAATTTCTCTTTTACAATATAAGAAAATATAATACATTTTGATTGAGTTTACTTTGACTCTACAAATAAATTTGGTGAAAATTGTTATTTTCATTATATTTTATCCAAACCATAAATATCACATATCCCTTCACTGAATTCTTTGTAGAGGATTTTCCATTTTATAATATTTTATCTAAATATTTTATTGTTAAAAGATTTTCTATAGTCGATATTGTATACTTACTAACTTTTTTCTTATGAACCAAATTTTTTTTGTACATTTAATTTAATTTATTTCAATTTAATTTTTTGCCTAACCCAAATCACCAAATATTTTCTTCTATTTCCTTTTTTATGTTTTATAATTTTAGGTTATTAAGTTTAAGTTATTGATAATTTTACATTGTTTTCTTACTGAGTGCAAATGTGTATCAAAATGACTTTTGCATATAAATATTCAATTGTTCCAATACCTTTCGTTGATGTGAATACATGTCTGATTCACCACTTTTTACTTCTGAAGAGAATCAGTTTCTATTTCTGGAATCTCTAATGTAGTCCATTCTTCTTTTGGTTGACCTTGGCATCAGTAACATGCTACCTGTATTTCTTAACTTTTATACTAAATCTTCTTTAATGTAAAGTTATTATCCAAATTTGTTATTCTTTTTCAAAGTTGTTTTAGTTATTTTACATCCTTTGCATTTTCATATGAATTTGAGAATCAGCTTGTCAATTCCTGCAGAAAACCAGCTGGAATTTTGACTAAAATTATATTGCATCTACAATTTTCAACAAAATGATGTAACAATATTGAGTCTTCTGATTAATAAACATAGTTAATTTCTGCTTTTATTTAAATATTTTTCTATTTCTTTAAGCAATATTTGGTAATTTTCAACACATAGATTTTTCACATCTGTTATGAGATTTCTTGGTTAATATATTAAAAATTTGATGATATGTAAATAGTATTTTTAAATTTAAATGTTCAATTGTTTATTGTTAATATATGAAATAGAATTGATTTTTGTTTATTGCTCTGATGTCCTGTAACCTTGAAAAGTTTACATTTTAGTTCTAGTAGCATTTTATATATTCCATGGGATTTTTACATAGATGATCAGTTTTTTTGCAAATAAAGAATATTATTTCTTCTTTTCTGGATGCCTTTTCCTTGTTTTTCTTGCCTGATGTATTGACTAGAACTTCTATTCAATGTTGAATACAAGTGGTGGGAACAGACATCCTTATTTTCTTCCTGATCTTATGAGGGAATGATTTAATCTTTCACCATTAAAAATGATATAAACTATAGATTTTCCATAGATGCCCTTTATCTAGTTGAGGAAAATTGTTGCTGAGAGTTGTTATGAAGAAACACTAATTGATTTTGTGAAATGCTTTTTCTACATCTATTGGTATGATTATTTGACTTTTTTAGATTGTTAATATGGTAAATTGCATTAATTTTTTAAAAATGCTAAATCAGCTTTACATTCCCTCTTGGTTGTTTGTTGGATTGAATTCAGTAAAATTTTGTTTAGAAATTTTGCACCTATGGTCATGAAAGATATTGGCCTATGGTCTGCTTTACTTGTATTGTTTCTGCCTGGTTTAATATCAACATTAAACTGGCTGCATAGGATTAGCAAGGAAGTAGTCTGTCTTTTAAAAATTTTTGGAAGAGTTTGTGTAGATTTGGTGTACTTTTTACTTAAATATTTGGTAGAATTCATCAGTGACTCCAACTGGGCCTAGAATTTTCTTTGTTGAAAAGGTAACTACAATTTCCATTCATTGAAATGATCTGCATGAAATAAACTAGGGAAATCATAACATTCGCCTTATTTTTCCTCATTTCTCAGGAATCACTGTCCTTCATCACTGCTGTCCCATATCTTGAAAGTATGTTAGTTGGTATGTGTGTGTGTGTGTGTGTGTGTGTGTGATGTATACACCAGAGAGACAAAGGGAGGGAAGAAGAGATCGGTAGGCATGAGGAGAGAGAAAGAGAGAGAGAGGGAGATACTCTTACGTTTTGTTCTTGTCAATCTAGGCTGAGGTAAACCTGGTTCCTGTTACTTCAACTTGGACAGAATTGAATATCTCTTTGTCTTGTTTATATATTTATATATATTTATGTATATATTGTTTTAATATTTATATATTATTTATATATATTGGGGAAACTGCCTGAGTAGCAGGAAGGCTGGCATTTCCTATAGGATATTCTAGTATTTTTGTAATTTTGATTTAACTTGAGGCTTCCACAGGTATGATCAATATCATAAATTCATTGCTTCTCATTGCAACACAGTTAATGATGGCAATTTAATCTAAATTTCATATTGGTAAAACTGGTCTATAATTGATATAGGTTTTTGCAATGACATCAAAATGTTCAAGAAGATATTTCTGTATTTCAATAGCTTCTTTGATGTATAGTCTCATTCTTTGAAATGAAAATTCAGCCAAAAATGGCACATTGTTTCTTCGAATAGCTCCTCTTTGTTCTTAGCATTTTCTATTCTGTACCCAAGAACCTTCTTTGATTCTATGACCTAAATAATTTGGGTGTCTACCATACATAGACCAGGAGCTGAAATTCCATATTTCCTTTCCAGGAGCCCACAGCCCTACATATATATATCGTTGATTATTAATGAAAAAATATCAAAAGTATCATAATCTCCATGTTTGAGTGCAGAGGTTTCAGGTATTCATTTATTAATCACTATAGTAATTGTCAATCTTCTTTGTAGGCAATAAAGCTAAACTGAAGACCTCCAAATTGGCTCCACACTGCCACGTTCTCATATTGGGGAAGGAAGCTTCCTTCATGCTTCAATAGCAATTTACTTTTTTCAAAACAACTGAGGCAAATTTTGATGTCTCCATGACTACAAGGAAGAAATAGAATATAAAACTCACATATTTTATAAAGCATCATATTATGATTCTAGATTTAGAGGTGATTGGGCTCTGTTCTGGTTCTTAAAAAATATTTTCCACCAAAGGATTGCAACTTAGTTTCATATTTCATGTGCAAACTCTTTTAACTTTTTCTTCAAGTTTATTCTGAGTATTCCTTGTGCTACAGTAACTACTACTGTTGCAGGTTTAATTGTAGCTTATATTTTCATTGTATATGTGAGGTGTAATAATAATAGCTGATATATATATACTGTTATGTGTGTATATCTATATCTATCTATCTATCTATCTATCTTTCTATCTATCTAGTTATTTAATCCACATTGCAATTCAAGGAGATAGGTAGTATTGTTCTCTACAGTATGCAGATGAGGAACATATGTAGTTCAAAAATGAAAAAAAAAATTAGTGATAGTGAGAAACATAAGTGAAAAGTGTGTGTTTGTTGACCTGTGTTGGGGGAAGATTGTAATTGAGGTTAGAGTTGAGTGTAAAAACATGCAAATATTGATAGATTTAAGTAAAAATTCAAAATGAGAACACTTTGAGACAATGTCAATACATTATTCAAAAATATTCAAGCAACTGTAAATCAGTATAGTAGCTGTGTTATGGAATTGTAATGAAGTTGGTCACTATTATAAGATATTTTGTAAAGCATGTGTTTTCAATATACCAATAAATTAGAAAATGATAAGTAGGTATAAAAAATAAATATATTACCAACTATGTAGCAATTACTGGGAAATTAGATGACTGATGATTTTAAAAAGTAATTTGTCAATTTGAAAGGATTAAATAAAAACATATTCTCATTTCCTTTGCCCCATTATTCTTGAGTTAATCATTGTATCACTTTTCATTTTTATTCCTAATCATTTTAGATGAAGGGATTCTTTTAGAATTCTATATAAATCATGAAAACTATCCATTATATATTTTCACAAAATTTTACTTGTGGGTTTTCATAAAATCTCAGAAGCTAATTTGAAGATTCCAGACCAAAAACATTTATGATATGTAAAGTATATTGCCTGTTTTTATGCCATTTATTAATCTATTTCAGCATCCAAGAAAAAACAAGGTAGATTAAATAGAAATGTAAAGTAACTACAGGATTCATACCTGACTGAAACATGGAAAGCCCAAAGTTTAAAGTCTTTTAGATATACAACTATCACCTCTAGTATTAACTACACTTCAAATAGAAAGCCATGTGTAGGGAAACCAAATCTGAGTTCAACTCTGTCACTCTGGGAAGCATAAATTCCAAAGTAGAGCCAACTGGCAGGGTGCCAAACTCCTGAGCTTTTAGTCCTGCCTATAATGTCTGGAGGTCTCCAAAGCCCTCAATAGCCCCATTATTTGAGGCAATATTTACTGTGGCAGTCAATGAGATCTTACTAAGATATGCATAAGCATAACCTCTGGGATGACCTCCAGACTCAGTTTGAAGTTTCTTAGCCATATGAACTCATTTGTCTTTACTCTTTCCCCCTCTTGTTCAATGTCTTTTTCCAGTTGCATCACTAGTTGGTACTTGGTAGTGGTCCCTTGGTGACATGGAGGCTCATCCCCAGCAGTCATGTCCCACAATAGGGTGGAGGTAAAGCATTTATATGCTGAGTTTTGTTTAGAGAGAATCATATTTGAGCACAAGTAGATTCTCAGGAGGTCATTCTTAGGCAACCTATAATACTAGGCTAAGTTTCAATTTCAAAAGAAAAGTTTCATAAGTATGGTCATCAATACCAAGGACCTGTCAATCATCCATCCTCCTTCATTAGTCACTGCCCCTGAAGTCAAGGGCTTCTTGCTGTCCCATTAGATCATGTGGCAGAATGCCTGAGAATGAGAATTAGATTTCTTTTTTTGGTTATTGTGTGGCTCTCCACCCACCTTGACAATGCTCCGTGAAAACTTGAACTTGTTCTTATCCCTTATAAGTATGCACCAGATGAAACTCATCCCTAATCTCAATGGAGTTGCAACACCTACTCTCCAGTTCACTGGATTCACCCAGGACAGCTAACAAGGAGGTGATGATGGACAACGGCCGTCCCAAGGAACTGAGAGAGTCTACAACTGCAAGCAATTAGCCTGATCCATCTGCTGCATGGGATCTAAGCCCCTTCTTAATTAGAGGGAAAGTGGGCATCACCATCCCAGAATCCTCAGATTGGGGAATGAATGATAGACTACAGTAGACTTACTATCATTCTACTACAGACTTATTGTTATTTTGGCAATGGAAGAATTTTATCATTGATGTGGAGACAGTGGCCACCAGAAGTTCTGAGGTGAGTGAGAGGGAAAAACAGGTGTAATATGGAGGCAGTTTTGAGACACTGGAATTGTCCTGAATGACATTGCATTGACAGATACAGGCCATTATATATCTTATCATAACTTAGAAAATTGTGTGGGAGAGAGTTCAAACTATAATGTAAAGTAAAATCCACACTTAATGGGAAAGCTTCAATACGTATTCATCAATTGTAACAAATGTACCACACTTATGAACGTTGCTGTTAATGTAGAAATAGGTGGGAAGGGCAAGGAGTGAGGCATATGAGAAATCCCTACATTTTTATTGTAACATTTATGTAATCTAAGTATCTTTTTAAAAAAAATTAAAAAAGAAACTGCAGGAATGCCTGAGAAGTGGTAGTGTGCTTGATATATATTAGCAGCATTTGGGCATCTCCATTAAATAAGTGTATCAACTAGTCAAACAAGAAATGAGTTTGGTATATTACATATTTATGTTGAATAAATAATTTGTGTTGAATAAATACAGAGATTTCTTAAGGCAAGATTTTCAAAACAATGCAATGAAGTTTGTAGAGTACCTTTTCAGCTGAAACATTAGAATTAACGGTGACTTTGATTTTGAGGGCGGAAATTGCTATTTTGCTCAGAAGCAATATGAAGACCTAATTCACAGGCCCTCAAATTTTTACCTAGGGACTGACTTCATTAGAATCAGTTTGGAAACTTAAAAACAAATGAATTCTTCCCCACACTCATCTTACTCATAGACATTTTTCAAGAGTCATATTAATTAAGAATGAGGTGTGACCCAGGAATCAGTATTAAAAGTAAAGCAAAACAAAGCCTCCCCAGGTGATTCTATTGTATGGGGAAGTTTGGCAAGCACTGACCTAATTGATCTCCAGGGTCCTTTCCATTTTCAAAAAGACCACACATTTATATGTATTTTTCTAACTTGTTTTTCTGGTTTTAAGAATAACTTT
>JAQZBX010093969.1:0-12118 GCA_029593785.1 Cabassous unicinctus | reverse complement strand
GTGAATAGTAACCAGAAAAGAGCAAGGGTAGCTATACTAATATCAGACAAAACAGACTTTAAATGCAAAAAAGTTAGATACAGAAGGCCATTATATATTAATAAAAGGGACGATCCACCAAGAAGATATAACAGTCATAAATATCTATGCACCTAACCAGGGTACCCCAAAATATATGAGGCAAACTCTGACAAAACTGAAGGAAGAAATAGACATTTCTACAATAATCGTTGGAGACTTCAACACCCCACTCACATCATTAGATAGAACAACTAGACAGACGATCAACAAGGAAACAGAGAACTTGAACAATATGATAAACAAGTTAGACCTAACAGACATTTACAGAACACTGCATCCAAACTCAGCAGGTTATACATTCTTCTCAAGTGCCCATGGTTCTTTCTCCAGGATAGACCACATGTTAGGTCACACTTCAGCTCTCAATGAATATAAAAAGTTTGAAGTTATACATAGCACTTTCTCAGTTCATAATGGAAGGAAACTAGAAATCAATAATAGGAAAAAGTAAATTCGCAAATGTGTGGAGACTGAACAGCACACTCCTAAATAATCAGTGGGTCAAAGAAGAAATTGCAAGTGAAATCAGTAAATATATTGAGACAAATGAAATGAGAACACAACGTATCAAAACTTATGGGATACAGCGAAGGCAGTCTTGAGAGGGAAATTTATAACCCTAAATGCGTATATGAAAAAATAAGAAAGAGCTAAACCCTAAAAGATTTAACTGAACAACTAGAGAAACTAGAAAAAGAACAGCAAACCAATCTCAAAGCAAGCAGAAGGAAAGAAATAATAAAGATTAGAGTAGAAATAAATGAAAATGAGAACAGAAAAACAATAGAGAAAATCAACATACCCAAAAGCTGGTTCTCTGAGAAGATGAATAAAATTGACAAACCCCTCACTAGATTAACAAAGAAAAAAAGAGAGAAGATGCAAATAAATACAATCAGAAATGAAAGGGGGGAATTTACAAATGACCTCACAGAAATAAAAAGAATCATAAGAGGATATTATGAGAAACTATATGCCAACAAACTAGACAACCTAGATGAAATGGAAAAATTTCTAGAAATGCACTTCCAACCTACAGTGACACTACAAGAAATACAAGAACTTAACAAATGAATCACATTTAAGGGGATCGAATCCATCATCAAAAATCGCCCAGCAAAGTAAAGTCCAGGACCAGATGGCTTCACAGGTGAATTCTACCTAGGATTTCGAAAAGAATTAACACCAATCCTGTTTAAACTCTTCCAAAAATTTGAAGAGGATGGAAAATTACCCAACACATTTTATGAAGGCAACATCACCCTAATACGAAAGCCAGATAAAGATTCTACAAGAAAAGAATATTACAGACCAATCTCTCTAATGAACATAGATGCAAAAATTCTCAACAAAATACTTGCAGATCGAATCCAATAGCATATCAAAAGACTTACATATCACGACCAAGTGGGATTTATTCCTGGTATGCAAGGCTGGTTCAACATAAGAAAATCAATCAATGTAATACACTACATTAACAAACTAAAGGGAAAAAAACCACACAATCATCTCAATCGATGCAGAAAAGGCATTCGACAAAATTCAGCATCCTTTTTTGATAAAAACACTTCAAAAGTTAGGAATAGAAGGAAAATTCCTCAATATGATAAAAAGCATATATGAAAAACCCACAGCCAACATCATGCTCAATGGGGAAAGATCAAAAGGCTTCCCTTTAAGATCAGGAACAAGACAAGGATGCCCAATGTCACCATTGTTATTCAACATTATACTAGAAGTTCTAGCTAGGGCAGTTAGACAAGAAAAAAAAATCAAAGGCTTCCAGATAGGAAAAGAGGAAGTAAAACCCTCACGGTTTGTGGATGACATGATCCTGTACTTAGAAAATCCTGAAGTATCCACAACAAAGCTACTTGAGCTAATAAATGAGTTCAGCAAAGTGGCAGGATACAAGATCAACATGCAAAAATCAGTAATGATTTGTACACTAGTACTGAACAACCTGAGGAGGAAATCAGGGGAAAAATTCCATTTTCAATAGTAACAAAAAGACTCAAATATCTAGGAGTTAATTTAACCAAAGTAGTGCAGGACCTAGATGCAGAAAACTACAAAACAATGCTAAAAGAAATTTAAAAAGACCTAAACAAATGGAAAGACATTCCATGTTCATGGATTGGAAGAATAAATATCGTGAAGATGTCAATCTAGCACAAACTGATTTATAGATTCAATGCAATACCAATCAAAATCCCAAAAGCTTACTTTACAGAATTAGAGAAGGCAATTACCAAATTCATCTGGAAGGGTAAGTGCACCCGAATAGCCAAAAGCATTCTAAAAAAGAAGAGCGATGTGAGAAGAATTTCACTACCTGTCCTTGAAAAATATTACAAAGCAACAGTGGTCAAAACAGCATGGTACTGGCATAAAGATAGACACATTGATCAGTGGAATAGAATTGAGAACCCAGAAATAAACCCTCGCCTATACAGTCAGCTGGTTTTTGACAAACCTACCAAGCCCACGCTAATGGGAAAAAAACAGTCTCTTCAACAAAGGTGTGGGAGAACTGGATATCTATAACCAAAAGAATGAAAGAGGACCCCTATCTCACCCCCTATATAAGAATCAACTCAAAATGGATCAAAGATCTAAATATAAAAGCCAGGACCATAAAACTACTGGAAGAAAATGTAGGGAAACATCTTCAAGACCTTGTAGTAGGTGGTGGTTTCTTGGACCTTACACCCAAAGCATGTGCAACAAAAGGAAAAATAGATAAGTGGGACCTCCTCAAAATTAAACACTTTTGTACCTCACAGGACTTTGTCAGAAGGGTGAAACGGCAGCCAACTCAATTGGAAAAAATATTTGGAGATCACATATCTGATAAGGGTTTAATATCCAGGATATATAAAGAGATGTTACAACTCAACAATAAAAAGACAAACGACCAAATTAAAAAGTGGGCAAAAGACTTGAATAGACATTTCTCCAAAGAAGAAATACAAATGGCAAAAAAACACATGAAGAAATGCTCAGCATCACTCATGATTAGGGAAATGCAAATGAATACTACCGTGAGATATCATTTCACACCTATCAGAATGGCCACTATTAAAAAGACAGAGAACTACAAGTCTTGGAGAGGATGTGGAGAGATAGGAACACTTCTTCACTGTTGGTGGGAATGCAGAATGCTACAGCCACTGTGGAGGACTGTTTGGCAGTTCTTAAAGAAGTTGAATATAGGCTTGCCACATGACCCGGCAACACCACTACTGTGTGAAGACCTGAGAGTAGTGATATGAACAGACATCTGCACACCAATGTTCATAGCAATATTATTCACCATTGCCAAAAGCTGGTAACAACCCAGGTGTCCATCAACAGACGAATGGATAAACAAACTGTGGTCTATTCGCATGATGGAATATTATGCAGTTATAAGAAGAAATGAAGTTGTAAACCATATGACAACATGGATGAACCTGGAGGACAGTATGTTGAGTGAAGCAAGCCAGAAACAAATGGACAAATACTGTATGAATGCATTACTATGAACCAAATATATTGTGTAACGTATTGTTTGATTCAAAAAATATTTTATATCTATTCCTTACATTTAATTGAGAAATGTATATAAGCATCTGCATTTACTTTTTAATTTTTAATTATTTTTATATTTTCAATTATTAAATGTACCAAATAAAGTAAAAAAAATGATAGATTTATGACTTTCAATGTTTCCTTTTCCTTAGACTGCAAACAACCTGTAACTAATTTATTTCTCTTTTTAAATACTGTGTGAAAATACTCTCTTTTGCTTGTAAAACTCAATATATTAGTTATTGATAATTATTATATATGAAATGATTTCTTCCATCCTTTTATCTTAAACCAATACTATTTTCTCATGAAGTGATTTCTTTCATCCTTTTATTTTAAACCAATACTATTTTCTCACATTTTTCCTTTTGTCATATTTTCTAAAATACATTTTTTTGTGTAAAAATTTACTGTTTACTAGTTTTCTAAAAGCTAGTTTTAATGGTTATAGTAGAAACTGTTACATCAAAAATGAACATAAATTCTAAAATAAAGACTCTAAAATCACTAAATTGAAAGAAATTACAGAAAGTTTTATCTGTGATCACTAAAAATTGTGCATTATTCTCTGTAGAACATATTCTTCACTCACTAAGTGATACTAATATTTGTAAAAAAAAACCTGCATTTAATCCTGACTTACTCTGTAAGTTTCTAAATTTGTTTATATGTCATATTACTTTTGAGATGCATTCTCTATACACTCTACCATTTGGATCCATAACATTTAATAACATTTCTACCTAGCAAGTTATATTTCTTATAGTATGGATTCAACAATTACTTATTTCAAAATTAGCAAATATATTAAGATAATTATTGTTGAATATATGGAATATAACTGTCCACAAGAGATATATAAGGTAAAGTAAGAAAAGTATCCTATCAGTTAACACAATGTATTTATTTCATCAGAATTGAATTTGAAATAGAATCTATCTACCAAAGATGGAATAACAAAGAACAGATTTATACCTCCCTGAAACAATATGTGTTGAAAAAACATAAAACAGTTTCTCATGGCACTGGAAATGAAGCAACTGAGGACAATAATCTATAAGAAAAGAGAACCAAATGAGGTGATCCCTATGCTTGATAGAATTTCTGCCTTGATAGAATATCCAAACCATGGTTTAGTTTGCAGATCTCACACAGAAGGTGTCAGACTCAATGAGTTGAGAAAATAAAGCTATATAGTATGGAGAGGCCAAGAAATTGAGACTTCACAAGACAGAGTTTCAGAGAATAATGAGCTTCACAGATGTTAAATCCTGGGGATATAAAGAGGTTCTCTGTCAAATACTTGGCTGATTATTGCTCAGTACATTAATGTAAGGAAACTCTCCAAGGGTGGGAAAAGAAATCCTAAAAGATAATATAAGTAACAATCAATGACTGACACTTGCCCACATCCAGGAATTGTCCATGTTACCAAGAGTCAGACTGGAAAATATAAAGACACTTGGGGTATTGATTACAGTACACAAGAGTATATTGTCTTGATAGTGGGGAGAAAATAGGTCTAGACTGATGACCACTTCTCTTACCCACCTTTAAATGTCTTTTAAAGCAAGTCCCCAAGTATCAAACTGTTTCTAAGTAACAGTCTCATAACAAAGGTCAAGAATCTTTATATGAATATAATAATATCCAGGATTTAAAGTGGTAAAATTCACAATCTAATAAAAATTACCCAGCATGAAATGAATTAGGAAAATAAGACCTATTGTAGGAAAATAATCAACATCATTGCAAACCTGATGCAGGTGATATAATAAGTGGAAAAAGATATTGAAACAATCATAACTGTATTATTTTCCCATATAGTACACATGAACCTAGTTCATACTTTTTAAAAATATTAATGCATTCCATGTTTTGATATACGATAGTTTATGTGATCATATTATTTAAATGATTTCAGGTTTTTACCTGAAGTGATTCAAGGTATATTCTTGCAGCACCCATTTTGCCACTGCATACCTATGGCAGTATATCAAGAGGATACATTTCTTTTAAAATATTTACTGAAATTTAATTCACATCATAAAATTCACATTTTTAAAGTGTGCAAGTCAGTGGGTTTCATTAGATTCAGAAGGATATGCAATCATCAGTACTATCTAATTCCCAAATATTTTCATCACCCCAAAATAAACTATGTTTACTCATTTTAATCAATTTTATAAAATTGTATTGCTGATTGTAATAGTTATTTTTATATTTGATTGCAATTAACTTATCAGATATATTATTTCTACATATATTATGTCATTATAATTCTTGATTCTATGATTCTTTTAATTTAGAAATTTTGTTACCAATTTCTTCATGTCCTTTGAAACAGACAAAAATTTAACTATGTTTTCTTTTGATGCACATATTTTAGCTGCCATATTTATGAAACCATTGTCTAACACAAAGCCGGAAATATTTACCCTGATATTTCTGCAAAGATCTTAATAACTTACCTCTTAGATTTAGGGCCATGATCCATTTTGAGTTAATTTTTGAATATGGTGAAGTAGAAGTGCAATTGCCATATTTTGAATTTGGATACCCAATTGTTCCTTGTACCATTTAATGAATAGTTTGTGCTTTCCCCAATAAATTGTTTGCTCCCTTGTCAAATATACATGTTATCTGTATGAGCAGAAAGAATAATTTGAAACTTGGAAGATATAAAAAAAAGACCAAAATCAAGCTTCTGATGGATTAAAATATAAAGTATGTGAAGAAATGCACCCAATGGGACTACTGGCAGATTAAGTGCAAATAATATTACCAGGGCTAATAAATGTCATTTCATATTTCTCAAAGTGTCAGTTCATCAAGATGACATAGCAATGCTAAACATATATTCATCTAATAACAGAACATATAAGTTTATATCTAAAACTGATAAAAATGCAAGAAGAAATATACAAATCCATAATCATTTTGAAAATACTAACTCTTCCCTTAACAGCTGATAGAATATATAGACAAGAAAATCAGCAATGCTACACAAGATTTGAACAGCACTATCAACTGACTTGACCTTATTTTCATTTAGAATACTCCATATAACAATAGATGTATACACATTTATTTTACTAGTGCATATGGAAAATATACAAGTATAAACCATATTTTAAACAAATTCTGTAGAATGCAAATCATACAAAATATGGTTTCTGATGACAATATATTAAAATTAGAACTCCATAAGGGAAATATATCATGATAAACTTCAAATATTGGAAACTAAAACACTCACTGCTAAAGAACACATGGGTCAAAAGGGAAATAAAAATGGAAATTAAAATTGTTTTGCACTTAAATGCAAAATTCATCAGAGCAAGTTCTAAAGAAGTAATTAGAGGGAAATTTATGGCAGTAAACACCTACACTAAGAAAAAAGAATCATTTCAAATAAGTGACCACAGTATTAACTATTGCAAGCAGAAGAATAGGAGGAAATTTAACACAAATAACAGAAGTAAGAAAGCAAACAAAAAAGGCCACATAAAAATCCATTAGTAATGATATAAAACCAAGGAAAACAAAAGCTAGTTCACTTAGCTAATCAATAAAATGTTTAAATTTCCAGGCAGATGGAATAAGAACAAAGAAAGAAGACACAAATTATCAAAAATTTGAATGATAAACTTGACATCCCAACAGATTCTGGAATTATTTAAAGGATAGGAATGGAATGACAAAAGCAATATTTGTCACTGATTTGGACAAATAAAGTGAAATATATAAATTTCTTCAGAGACCTACCTACCATAAGTCATGCAGGAAAAAATGGATAGCTTGAATAGCCATACTTCCATTATAGAAATTGAAATTATAAATTAAAACCTTTCCATTTCAAAGCCTGGAGGAACATATGTCTTAATTTGTGATTAAACCAAATATTTGCAGAAGAAATACCAATATTGACAGACACTTTTCTAAAAATTGAACAGGAAGAGACAATTTTCAACTCATCCCATGAGATCAGTATTACTCATACCAAGTATAGTAAAAAACAAATTGCAACAACAATAAAATGAAAGCTATATATATTCTTCTCATGAGCACATAGATCGTTCTCCAGCTCAGCCCACATGTTGGGTCACAAAACAAGTCTCAAATTTTTAAAAGATTGAAACTATGCCAATCACTTTCTCTGACCATAATGAAATGATGCTGGAAAAATCATCAATATAGAATTGGTAAAAAACACATTCTTAAACCATCTGTGCAGCAAAGAAAAAATTGCAAAATTGTAAATATCTTGAGATGAATGTAAAAGATCACAACATATCAAAACTTAATGACATGAGGTAAAGGCAAGGATGAGTGTGATATTTGCATCCTTAAATGTGCATCACTATTTCTGGGTGGTAGGGATGTGGAGAAGCCTTGGAAAAATACACATCCTTAAATGTGCATCACTATTTCTGGGTGGTAGGGATGTGGAGAAGCCTTGGAAAAATACAGTTTGAGTGATATCATAGCAATACTGTAATATTCTTGCATCAATGCCAAAGATGTGTACTGTACTCATACTGGGGTGGGTATGGAAAAAGAGTGCCAAGTGTATGCTATGGAACATGATTTGTGGTAATAGTTTGATGATATTATCTCATAATCTGTAACAAATGTTCCATCATTGTGTGGTGTGTTGGTGTAGGGGTGTTGTATAGAAACTCTACCCATGTGCATGATTGTTTTATAAGTTCACAACTTCTGTAATAAAAATACATTTAAGAAAAAGAAAGAGCTAAATCAATGGCCTATCTCCATACCTGGAAGAGCTAGATAAAGAAGAGCAAACAAGTCACAAAGTAAGCAGAAGGAAATAAAAAATGACTAGAACATAAGAAAATGAAATAGAGAAACAACAATAGAATTAACAAAACCAAATATTGGTTCTTTGCAAGATCAATAAAATATACTACTAGACTGAGAAAGAAAAAAATAGAAGCAAATAAATAAAATCAGAGCATTACCACTGACCCCACAGAAATAAAGAAAAGTATCAGAAAAGAATATTATAAGCTATAAATTAGACAAACTAGATAAAATGGATAAATTCCTAGAAACACAGGAACAACCTACCCTGACTCTAGAAGAAACAGAATTTCTCAACAGAAAAATGAAAAGAGATTACATTAGTCTTCAAAGAACTCTCAATAAGAAAAGCCAAGGATAAGATGGATCATAAATGAATTCTACCAACCTTTCCAAGAAGAATTAATACCAACCCTGTTCAAATATTTCCAAAATATTGAAGAGGAGAGAACACTATTTAACTCATTCTATGAAGTCAATATCACCCAAATACTTAGTTTTTGGACTTTGCTGAAATAGTCTTGAGTGAGAAATATCTTCATAACCACAATCACCATGAAATTTTGCAAATTAGGGGTTTCTAAATTAGGAGATATAAAAATTTAAGAAATTATTAGACTGGATATTTAACTTGAATAATTGTTCAATTTTGTCATTATAAGTTGAAAATATGTATTTTATTGGAAACTTCCAAGAAGATATTTATGGTATTATGTTAATTTGTTGCTATTAACAATTTATTTCATTTGAACATCACTTTCCATAGTAGTTATGTTTAAGACTTAATTATTTTTCATTTTAATGACAAAGATCAAGTCTTCATTCATTATGAATTCATGGATGAAACAATTTTGAGAAACCTTAATCTACATCATTACCACACATTTGTATAGAAAAAAATTCCTGGGAGGAATCTAAATAATTTGATGTAATGCAAAATGAAAAAGTAAATAAAAGCAAACAAGCAAACAAATAAATAAATGAATAATTAAACACAAATAAAATCACGCTAAATCAAGTTTGGTGTAGCTGTTTCCAATGAAAAACCTTACTTTATAAAATTATAAACTCACTTCAGAATTTTGACTAAGGTTTTAAGTTGAGTGAAATTGGAATAGGGCACCCAGTGAAGCCAGAGACAATATATCCCATGAAAAAATTATCAACTGATTGCATATTTTAGCTGCTTTGTAAAATAATTATTAGATATGTGTGTTTCTAGGCCAATCATGCATAAAGTGAGTATTCCATGCACCACCCCACCACAAACACCTTGCATTTGTGTGGAATGTTTACTCCAATTGCTGATACTTTTTTGTAATTGCACTAATTTTTTAACAGTCATTACCTGTGTTATAATTGGTGGAAAAATATTAAGACAATACTATTTACTATCATCCATAGCTTACATTACATGTGTTTTTCCATATGTAACACTATTTCACCCTAATTTTAACACCTTTTATTAGTGTTGTACATTTATTTTGATTCATAAAAGAACATTCTTGTACTGTAAACTATCATCTACAATAGGGTTCAATGTGTTATACAGTCCTATGTTTTATCTTTTAATTCCTACTCTAGTAACATATATGACCTAAAGTTTCCACTTTTAGCCACATTCACCTGTATAATTCAGTGCTGTTGATTATACTCACAATAAGGTGCTACCATCAGCACCATCCATTTCCAAAACATTACAATTATCTCAAAAAGAAAGTCTGTACAATTTAAGCTTTAACTCTCCATTCTCTAACCCCAATCTATCTCTTGGTAACCTATATTCCAGATTCTAACTCTATGAGTTTGCTTATTATAATTAGTTCATACCAGTGAGATCATAGACTATTTGTCTATTTGCGTCTGGCTTACTTTACTCAGCATAATGTTAAATGCTTTTTAAGTCATCAAATTTCATCACAAAGACTTTAATGACTGCATTTCTTCAGGGTCCATCACTTTAAAAATAGTAGATTAAGAGACCAGCTCTTATCTGGCAGTAGAAAACTACCTACCCTTTGAAGTTTCAATTTCATTATCAGCAAAACATGTACAATGAATTGTGTTGTAGTAACTGAAAAAAAGATAATCGTCTTAAAATTTATCAACATACTTGGCACAAAGGGATGCTCAATAAAAACCAGTTAACATTGTTCTTAAAAAATCTGCTCCATCTCTGAGTAAAATTTATACTACCTAATAGTCTAGTCCCTATTCCCTTCCTTGCTTTGTCAGTCTCCATAACACTTACCACCATTTGCTAGAGCATATATTTTATTTTTCCCCAACAAGGGTACATAGGCCATGGAGAACAAGGATCTCTTTCCATTTATTCACTTTTACATCCACAGTTGCTATAACCTGAATGAAGGTGTGGGTGAAGATAACAGATACTGCCTACTTGAACTCAATGTTGTCTTGGGTGGTGAATCATAGAACACACTGGGGCTGGTCTCTGATAACTATGACACTATCTGCCACTTCACCTTCCTGCACTACTGATGACTAAACTCAAAATTTGAAGAAAATCTTTTCATTACACCCACTGAACTTCAGTAAGACCCACTGATACAAACTTCACATTTGGGATGTATAGTATAGAGTGCTAATGTCAACATGATGCAGACAGCATTAGTCATGACATAAGACCTCTCTTTATTTAAGAGAAGCTTTTAAGTGCTTTCAGAATTAAAGGCTGGGGAGTTCATCAGACAGAGAGTCCTCTATAATGTTGTTTAGAAATAGCCATTTCTGACATGCTTGTGTGTCAAGTATGATATATTGATGGGAATTTCATGTCTGTATGTCACAAATGGATTAGTAGGATTTTCAACCTAGAATGGACATTGCTTTGACTAGAATCATCAGAGTTCAATGAGCTGAAAATATGTGCTTCATTTTTATAACATGATGATTATTGAAGGCTAATAATTCAGGATGCACTGAAAGATGTTTGTGCTGAATCACACATGAATTATGAAACATGCTATTGGGCAAAGCCTACAATATAAAATAGAATATAATATACATAGATTATTCATCTAGGGCAGAAAGAAAATTTTAGAAAGTGTCACACACAAGTCATTGTTTATATGTGCAGCATTGAACACAGTTTTGATGTTGTGTAATATCTCTACTTCTTTCATAGCTACATAATAATAGTGAAGATAGCTTTCCTCCCAGGTCAGTGATAAAATCATAAGAATGGGTTTAAAGGGTCAGGTGGGAGACCTGAGTGCCTTAGTCTGAGATTAGCAAATGTGGGTTAGAGCAGTGCCTTTGTGATTATGTCTCCTTAATATAGGGGTTCTGCTTTCTCTTCATCCAACCAGGTATGAGGATGGCTATAAAAAGTGGACAGTGGGAAGAGAAGTCAAGAGATGCAGACTAAAGAATCAGTTCACAACTCTATGTTAGATCAGAGATTGAGTCTATAATCAGAAGAAATAACCTGGCTTGAGTCAAGAGAAATCAACTCAGATGTTTGAGCAACCTAAGTATAAAATAACCATGTCTAATTTCATGATATTAATTTTGTATGATAAAAATATGATAACTTATTCTGAGAGCCATAATTTCTTTTGGGTTGTCAAGAATTCATGCACTGAGAGCCTTGTGTGATCAAAACATTATGTGA
>JAQZBX010093968.1:0-12085 GCA_029593785.1 Cabassous unicinctus | reverse complement strand
GTTAGAGAGGGATCCTGGGTTTAAAGAGTGGGGTGTGGCATCAAAGCAGAGTCTCCATCTGACACTATATGATCTTGAGCAAGTTAATTATCTGCAAAAGGGGGATAAAATACCACCTAATAGAGTTTGTGGGCTAGATTACATGTAATGATACATGCAAAGCATTTAACATTTTGCTTGACAGAGTAGGCACTCAAAAAATGGCAGTCTTGTCTCTGTCCTGAATTGCAATTTCAAATTTTAAGACAAGCTGGCCCATAACTTATTATTATTCTTTTCTATGTTAACATTTCCAAAGAATTTTAGAGCTGAAAGAGTTCTATAATACTGCCTGGTCTAAGTCCTTTACTTAAGTGTTAAAAAGAAAACTGAAGAAGGTTTTGGTTTAGGATTCTTGGATTTGAGATTCTTAATATACCATAGAAACTTTATTAATAGAAAACAAAGCTTAAAATTAAAATTGGAATGATTTAGTGTAAACTATAATTAAACCAACTTAAAAAAAAAGTAAGGGTGATTTTGGAAAATCTAATGTTCATTCTGTCTGGGTCACTATGTTCTAAACATTATTTTGGAATAAAAATATTTAAAAGAAACTTTAAAGTTGGGAATTGGCAAGTTATAGGAGACTATAGGACCGTTAAAAAGAAAAAAAAAAAAAGGTGTGTGCTAGTGAGGGCAGAGAGTTTCTACAAAGGAAGAAGTTAAAAAGAAAAAAAAAGTTACAAATCAAGCTTTTTTGGGCTTTGAAAAGATCTGAGTTTATTTTCTTCATTTGTTCAGAGCCAGGCATTCCATTGGCCCAGATTTCTTCAAAAATAGTCATTAGCCAAAGATGAAGATCTAAAGTGAAATCAAGAGCCCTTTGTAAAAAGCTGTTCTTTTCTCCAAAACAGCATCCAACACTGTACCAGGCATTAAGAGATTCCTATTCTTCTAATCCCAGCTCTTCCAAGTGACCAGGTATGCAGCCCTAGGTAAACTGCTTCATATCGCTGATGACCTCTAGCAGTTCTTCAAGTTGGAAGACTAAGTTATGGTCAAAAAGGGCAGGTGCAAGATGGGCCTATAACCCAACATTTATCCTTAGCAACAGGATCCAAGGTATGAAGTTGGACCCATCTTCTAGGTAATGAAGCTGATAAATCTCTGTTGACTCTTGTATTCTTCATAAAGGAACCTTATTCTCCTAGACACTTAAGTTAAATCCTGGAGCCAACTGAGTGCCTTTCCTCTCTCTTGACAGGTCACCATCAACAGGTGTGATGTAGGCTTCCTAGCATCTTTTACATCTGTACCTATTTTTCATTCTTGGTCCACGCACATCCCCCCCATGCCAGGGTCACTAAGGTTGAGTATCTCCTAACTGCTGTTTCAGCTGCCAAGACTCTCCGACTCTCCTTCAAGGCCTCCTGACACATCATCATAATCACATGATAAACGTCAAAGTCCAGCATGCTATCATGTTGTAAACTTCTCTCTCAATCAACTGAACTGTTATAGTAGAGATCAAATGGGAAACAGTTCACTTTATAGGCAACTTTGCACCAATGTTCATGGAAATTAATATGTAAGTGCATTGATTTTTCTGTTCACAGAACTACTACAACCAATTATGCTGGACAAATGGATAATACACTGGCTTTTTCACCAAGGAGAACAGTTCTTTTATATGAGAAGACTACATAAAGCCTATGTGTATATAAGCAACTCAAAAAAGACTTGCTGAGTAGAGTCACAACTAGAATTTTCTTTGAGTATCAAGATTCTAACAAGGGCTAATGTGGTAGTTTGAAAAAAAAAAAAAACATATTCTTAACCAATACCTTTGGGTGTAAACCCAATGTAAACAACCTTTTGAAGACATTATTTTTAGTTAAGGTGTGGCCAACTGAATCAGGTTGGGCTTGAATCCGGATTACTGGAGACCTTTATAAGCAGAACAAATTTCTCATACACATGTAGAAAAAAGCCACTGTAAGAAGCCGGAAGTCAATGGAAACAGAAAAGAGAAGACATCACTATGTGCATTGCCATGTGTCAGAAAAGCCAAGAAGCCAAGGACCAAGTATTGCCAGCAGCCAGCTGGCAATGCCATAGTCTTTGGGAAGAAAACATCAACTTTCTTACACCTCAACTTTGGAACTCTCCTAGCCTGAAAACCATGAGCCAGTAAATTCCCATTGTTTACAGTTACAAATACGAATTGTATGGTATTTGTTTTAGCAGCTGGGAAACTAAGACAGTTAATTTCATATTCCAGGCCTTGATATAGTTAAAATACTGAATTGGCTCTCATAACATTGTAGTCTGATATATATAACTGTGTGTATAGGTGTGTGCTGTGCAGAAATATATAAATATATTGGATATATGGGGATGGGAGAAGGAAGGGAGCACATACAGGAAACCGAGAAATAAGCTACTTTGTTTCTATTGTCTAGGATCTAGTCAAGCTTAAAGTTCATGTAAACAGGTGCTCTGTTTAGGAAAAAGGAGGGCTTCATAAATACATTCAGGTGTAATCACAACTCAACGGTCTTAAAAGCTGTTTCCATTAATCCTTAGGCTTCATTCAAGAAGAAATCTATTATCAATGTGGTCAGAACATCCTAATAGGAAAAGGGTAACTGTTTTTAGGATATCTTGTTGCCTAAAATTAAAATGCAAAGTACAAGGGTACTCATTATACAGTTACTTTTTTTTTAGGGGGGTAACAGCCCACAGGCCCAAAGCCATGGGGTTCAGTGTTTGAAAAATTGGCTTCCACCTCTCACTGAAAAAATCCTCTGCCAAATAACCAAACTGGTCTACTTGTTCCCCAAAAGCAGGGGGTTGAGGGCAATACATTCCCACCTCCATACCCAGGACCATGCCATGCCCTCTATCTGATGACCTTCCCTCATCCTTTTTAATACTTATTCCTTCCAAATGCCTCCTCCTGGACCCTCCCTACTAACCCAAACCCTGGGAATCTCCCCCGCCTCCAAATGCCCACAGATGATATTCTTTTACCTCCATTTCACAACTAACTTATAATGCCTTAGTGTCTTCCTTCTTTTTGAGGTCCCTGACCTTTCTCTCTCACTTGATGACAAAAGTCCCTCTGAGGAAGAGATTGTAAGAGATTGTGTTTCAGAGCCTTCCCCTGTTCCCCTGCTCCCAAATAAATAGTCATTGTTGATATAATGTTTAAATTATACAACAGCCACAAAGTAGAAAAGCTTTCCCTTTGACTGCTGACACATCAAGAATAAACAAATATTATAGTTGTTCAAACCAGTTGGCAAGCAGAACCCAAGCAGCAGATGCATTTCATTGCTCTTTGTGACATGTTCCCACAATACAGAATGCCACCAAAAAAGCATATCTAATACTTCCTAAAGGGAAGAGGAGTTTATCAGAGTGTCATTACATAAATCTCAGTCCCCAAAGATTATCCCACTGAAGAGAATGGAGGCAATGTCATTCTATCCTCCCTTTTAAGTAAGGAATACATATGTACACATTGAACAATTTCCCCAAAGTACCAATTCCTCGTTAAATATAAACATCTCTCAATGTACATGTTACACTCTGTATTAGTCAGCCAAAGGGGTGCTGATGCAAAATACCAGAAAATCAGTTGGTCTTTATAAAGGGTATTTATTTGGGGTAGAAGTCCACAGTTACCAGGCCATAAAGCATGTTTCTTCCCTCACCAAAGGCCATTGCCACATGTTGGAGTAAGACAGCTGCCGACGTTTGCCACGGTTCAGACTTCTTGGGTTCCTCTCTTCCAGGCGCTGCGTTTCTCTCCGGGCTTAGCTCCTCTGTTTCCTCCACAAGGTCAGCTGTAGACTATGAGGCTCTCTAGGCTTTGCTTCTCTCAACAAGGCCAGTTGTGAACTCTCAGGCGAATGACTTGTCTCTATCCTGGGGCCTTCTCTCCGTACTCACGACCAAGCTCTCTTACTTCCCGGGGCTCCAGCTCAAGACTCCCAACATCAAAACTGCTCTCTCTGTCTTTTGCCTTGCTTTTATATTTGATTCCCCCACCCACCAAGGGGTGGGGCTCAACGCCCTATTGACCTGGCCCAGTTAATGCCCTAATCATAACTTAATCATGCCCAGATTAGCAGACCAGTTTACAAGCATGATCCAATATGTATTTTTGAAATTCATAATTATAGCAAATGACCAACAGCTACATACCCACAAAAGACCTACCTGTTTACCTATAAGTGCTCCTAACCTTAAATGGTAGTAAAGGACAGTTCAAGGCAACTCATAACTACTCAGAACCATTACAGGTAAACATTTATGATTTAAAATAAAAAACTGTATGACATTTGCATTAAAGCAAGTCTCTGTCAAGTCATTACTCCCACTTTGACATACAAAAACAATACCTCCCACACACATAGACAGTCATTAGTATCCTTTGAATAGTGTTAATATATTTCTGCTTTTGCAAGAGACAGGAATAAACACTACCGTTGTTCTCAAAAAGCTAATAATAAATCAGCTATCCTACTATGCAATTAAATATTTTATTATAATTGCCTATGACAAAGACACTGACTTCCGAATACACCCAGTGTAAACAACCAAATGAATTAGCACTCTTTAGCTTGCAGGTAACAGAAATGGCACTTGAAGCAGCACAGGCAAAAGCAAGGTGGTATGTATTGCCTCTAACTAACCCAGCAATAACAGAAAGGCCATAGGGGTGGATGGGCTTTAGCATCAACCCAGAAGGAATTCCATCAGGACAAGATTGCCACTTCTTGTCTTTGCTTCTCCAGGTTGGCTTTATTTTTTCTTCCTGAAGTCTGCTCCTTTCACTTAACTCCCAGCTCTGCCACCAAGAGGGACTGTTTCACTTTCCATGGTTGTAATTGTTGAAACTCTCAAGACACACTGGTCCTGCTTGGGGTCATGCACCTGCTCCCCCACAGTGGCCAGGGTACCACGACTGGCCTACACTAGAACCACCTAGTTAGGTTGGCAGAAAGACTAGTAATTTCTCCAGGAGAAGTGGGGCTTGCTTCCCAGAGGGGAAAGAAGGGCTCATTTGTCTGCCTGAAAACATCACCACCTATCAACAAATTTCATTGTGAAATCTTATCCAAGCAGACCTAAACATGGTGGTAAATTACATTCTACATTGAATGTATACTTTGGATGGATTGTATAGTATGTGAATAGATCTCAATAAAACTGCTTTACAAAATTACATTCGAAAAATTCACTTCTAGAGTCTAAAGTCAATGAACTCTTATGTGACACGTGAAATACATTTCACAGAGACAAAATATTATAACTAGAAGTTGGCTTCTCTGGCCAGTCTTTAAAACCTATTTAATTCATGATTTATCTGAAGTATAATATTAATATTTCTAATACTATACTCAAACCCTATTTATGACAATGTTTCCTATAGAAAAATGAATATGAAATTCTAAGAAAATCAGGTTCAATTTAATTCAAATATTTACTGAGTATCTAGTAATGATAGTGACTTTCATTTTGCAGATATTATCTCACACCTAATCCTTACATACCACAGCAAGTCAGATGTTAACACCTGCACTGAATCCATGAGGAAAGTGGGAGTCAAGTTTATATGCCCAGGGTCAATGGTCAAGACAAGTGAGAGTCCACTTTGGAGCCATGTATGTTTGAGCCCAAAGCTGGTATTATTATGTCTAATACTCATACCAGCCAGAGGTGGGCTTGCAAATGAGGAGACTAAGTGCTAATAAGACTGTATAGATATCTAAATTTCTCTCGAGAGGAGAGAAAGGACTAGTAGGCTGTCATAGTCAGTAGCCAGATTTTAATGTGCTATGTCATCTTCAGATAAAGTACTTCTCTACAGCTGAAAAGAAGATAATATTTCTCTGGGTAAGCCTTAAACAATATTGATGCTTATATTTACATGAGGATCATCTGAAAAAAACAAGGGTTTATAAATAATATCTTCATAAAAAATTTATTTTGCCCTGTTGAAAAAAGAGGCACCACCTATATTACCAGTTTAAGGTGTTTTAAAAGAAAATTAAAACTAAAAAAAAAAAAAAATATATATATATATATATATATAACTCAGTTCTATATAAATGCCATGGATGCATTTAGCAGCATTAACAGTTAACTGTGTTTTACATGTTTAAACATTTTTTTTTTTGCTTTTGCAGTATTTGATACAAACGAGAGAATATATCAAACCTATTTAACTCATGAAACAGAATATTAAAATCAACACCTATGAACCCAATCCTCAACCTTAAAAACAGACCATTACAAATAAGCCATGGCAGCTCTCTGAGTGCTCCTTCCCCTGTCTGACTGAAAATGACAACCATTTTTTATGGTGCATCTTGGAAAATAAAAGTGTGAAAGCCACTGGTCCAGGATGTGATCTTAATAATAAATTAACCCTGTGCCTTTTGGACTTAAGAGTGGAGAGGTGGTCAGAAGTACTGAGCCAGAAAATAGCTCAATCAAGAGGAAAAGGGGGATGCAGATGTGGCTCAAATGGTTGGGCATCCATCTCCCATATGGAGGGACCTGGGGTCGATCCCCGGGACCTCCTGGTAAAATAAAGAAAAATACAGATGGCACCCGCAGGCGCACCACCACCAGGCCCTGCATGCAGGCATGCCAGGCCCCGCCGAGCCACGCAGCAAGATGATGACATAACAGGAGAGTGACACAAGGGAGAGCCAAGCTGAGATGTACTGAAAAACCAGGAACTAAGGTGGCACAGGTGGAAGGATGCCTCTCTCCCACATTGAAGGTTCCCAGGATCAAATCCCGGTGAAGACAGGAGGAGAAGGATGAGAAGGGAGGGCAGGAAACAGACACAGAGAATTGCCCAGTGAATGGATGCAAAAACAGCAAAAATGGGGGGAGGGGTGTTAAAAATGGATAAAAGCAAATAAATAAGAAGAAAGGGAACAGTAAATTGTGCATTGTTTTAACATTGAAACTACTAGGAAAACAGACCTCTATAAGCTTTGGCTTCATTCCATGGTTCAAAGCCAGGACTAGTCACTAGGAACGTGAAAGGAAGTTAGATCTCCTTGAGACATACCAGAACACTGGACATGTGACCTGTAATTATGAGAAGCCAACTCCAAAGTATTCCAAATTGAGGTAAGCTATTATAGTGTCAGGACAAACTGGTTCTCCCACGCCAGAGCCTTAAACACTTTTAGATACCATAAAAAGAAAAAAGGAGAGGACCACCCCAACTACAACAATGAACTCTATTTCATATATCATAGGAAAGAGATCCAATAACTTGATGAGGAAAAACAAAGGATCAAATCAAAGAAAACAGTCATTTATTAAGGGCTTAATTTTGTTGTAATACTGTGCTAAGCAATTTATGTTAATGAAAAAAATTTTTTAAGATACTTGATTTGTGAAACTAAAGAACTTCACAATTTAAGAGTTATGTTGAAAGAAAGCACATATACATTAAACAACTAGTCAACAAGTCAGGATAAATTGCTTTATTGAAAACTACAAATTGAGAATAAGGCAATCTAAAATCAGCACAAATTAAATGGGACAGTATATAAGTGCTAAGGAAGAAAAGGAAAAGAGAAGATATGACTAATTTAGGGAAAGCAATGACACATAAGAACATCTTAAGGGCAGCACACAACAGAGTGGGTGCACTGAACGAACACAGATCACCAATTATCAAGATGGTACTCTTCTTCAATGCCCAACACTATCTGCCTTGTTTTACAGCTACTTGGATCCACAGCATCTGGCCAGACCCCACACTCTAGGTTTCCTGAAACTGGGTCCCCGGCTTGGATTGTTTATTTTAAACCTTAAGAAGCCCAGATTGTGATCCAGAATGTTCTATAAATGTTTGAGGAAAAGATTAAGGATCATCTTCATTACCCCTAGACATCTTACTTATATGTCTTCTTTGCATAGATTACTTCCGATAAGGGCTGATTTCTTCAATGCAGGAGAAAGACTGCTATGTAACAGTTGATGGGGGAACACTGTCTCTCAAGTTAGAAAGGAAGTCTATCCAAGGTGTGTGTGTGTGTGTGTGTGCGTGTCCGTGTGTGTCCGTGTGTGTCCTAAAGGGGGAAAGGGTGGTACCTAAAGGGTGAAAAGAGGGTGGATCAGTTTAAGCTAAATTATGCTGCAGTAACAGAGGCTTATTTTGGGTTCCTGTTTGGTTGCTTGTGGAGGAACTATGGCTGGGCTCTATATCCTCTATAGAGGATATATTCCTTCTGCACTGAGGCAGAAGGAATGCCCCTAACTGGGACATGCTCGTCTCCTAGAATACAAAGAAAGAAAGATGGCAGAAACAGGCCATGGCTCTTAAAGCCTTTAGGAAGTGGCACATACCATTTTCACTCACATTTCACTGGCCACTCTAGCTCCCACGGCCAAGCCAGCTGTCAGCAGTGTTGTGTAGGAAGGAGCAGTGAACATTTTGACAATCAGTAATACTATCTGCCACAAAAGGAATGGAAGGGGGCTAAAGCAGAGTTTTCCTCCCTCCAGTACTGATAAAAGAAGGCTTCCTGTTATAAAAATTAGTCATTCCATTTCTATAGTACTTTTGGCTATTCTCATAATCTTTTATGTGTTGTCTCATTGTGTCTTCACACAATCCCAGTGAGGTCCCTGGACTTGTCTAAGTGGTTCCAGCACAACCTGAATGAGAACTCCCAGTCTGATGCTCTCCCACCCAGCTAGGGCAAGTCAACCTTTGAGGCCTGTTTCACCTGCAAAACGGAGATAATCCTAGATTCTTCCTAAAAAGCTTGTTGAGAGTTTAAGTAAAACAATATATTTAAAGCATTTGGAACATTGAGTGTCTGTCACATACTAAGTACTCCATAAAGTCTTATTATTAAATCATATCAGTAAATCATACTTGTCCCCTAAACTTTTCTAAACTACCTTTAAATTTTTAATTATACATAATTTGTTAAATTCCTTAAAAGTAGAAAATATATTTATTAATGATCTTTAGTCTACTTTTCGAAAGCTTAAGCTATTCTCCTTTAGTTTTAGTTTCTCTACATACACACCTATACATACATACATATATACATAAATACATTTTCTCCCCTGACTTCTATTACCTGTCCCTGATGGGTCAGTTTTATAAGACACTCAAGAAATTTAAGAAGGACTATTCTTCCTTGAGAATTTGGAAAGCAGTGCATTAACATTTTTTTTTTAATCTTTCCCAAATAAAAGAAATCAAGAATTACAATGGAAGATACTCAAGCATCTTTCATGTTGGGAAGTGGATGTGGCTCAAGCAGTTGGGCACCCGCCTACCACATGGGAGGTCCCGGGTTCGGTTCCCGATGCCTCCTAAAGATGAGCAAGACAGTGAGCTGGCGCTACAGGCTGGCATGATGAGCTGATGCAACGAGATGACACAACAAAGAGACACAACAAGGAAACACAATGAGAGACATAACAAGTGGGAGCAGAGGTGGCTCAAGCCATTGGGTGCCTCCCTCCCACATGGGAGGTCCCGGGTTCGGTGCCCAGTGCCTCCTAAAAAGAATATGAGTACACAATGAACAGACACAGAGAACAGACAGTGAGCACAAACAATAGGGGGGAGGGGCGGGAGAAATAAATTAATAAAAATAAATGTTTAAAAAAAAAAGGAGTCTTTCATGTGAAGTATGATATAGAATCCAACACGGTTTGCAATGGAAAAATGAATAAATGACTTATCATCAAAGCCCCTCCATTTTCTGCCTCCAACCTTAATTAGTACTCATCCTATTTACTCTTTGCATTCTACTAAACTACATATTTTAGCCTTTCCCCAGAATGGGATTTTCCTTTCCCACCTCTTCTCCTTTGCTCAAACTGTTTCTTCAATCTGGAGTGTTCCCTAAGCACTGCCACCAACTGAAATAAGCAGATAAGTATACCACAATGGATGCACAAAGATGTTCATCACAGTGTGCTCAACAAGAATGAAAAGTTGAACACAACCAAAATGTCCAGAAATAGGGAACTGGGTAAAAATATTATAAACCACACATATATGGGATGCTATCAAAAACAAACAAAAAAGGATGTAGATATATATTTATTGATGTGACATAGTTTCATAATGTCAATCAAAACAAGTTTCAAGGGAGCGGATGAGGCTCAAGCAGTTGGTCGCCTGCCTCCCACATGGGAGGTCCCGGGTTCAGTTCCCAGTGCCTCCTAAAGAAAACAAGTAGACAACGAGTAGACATAATGAGGACACACAGCGAGCAGACACAACGGGTAGACAATGAGCAGATGGTTGAGGGAGCCATCGGAGGGGGACAACAATAAAAAAACAATTTAAAAAGTTTCAAAACAGTATGTAAAATGACTCATTTTGAGGAGAAAAAATTGTGTGTCTAATCCAGGCTTAGAAAGAGTATGGCAGAACACAAAGAAAAATGTTAAAATGGCTATATTTGGGTAGTGATAATATTGGTGACTTTTCTATTCATAATTTTCACATTTTCAAAGTTCTTTCCAATAAGCATCGGCAATATTTATAATTTCAAAAAAGGTATTTTAATAAAAAGGCATTAATCATTAAATGCCCAATTAAAATGTTATCTGTTCCTTAAACCCTCTCTGATCTAGCCCATTTCCCTTGCCACCCAGTTAATTCTTCTCTCTCTCCTGTTACCTCAGGACTCTGTATATCTTTTATAACAACTCTTATATTTATATCTTTCTATGGCTTCATTATCAACTCCTGAAGTAGAATAAGCCTGTCTTATTTGTACTGGAATACACCCTCATGACCCATGACTCCCAAGCATCCAGCAAACTACCAACTTTGTTGTTCTGAACATAATGCAAGGCGATAAAATTTACACATGTATACCTAGCAGCTCTCTAATCTAAAATTCATTTGTACCGGGAATGTTCAGAAATAAGGTCCATTATGGAAAGAGATATTATAAATCAGAATGTTTTTTTCTGTGGTGAAAATTTACTTTATTTTTACTGCCATGTTTGTTTCCAAAGTTACCAGACACCCTTACTTAAGACACTTGTCAATATTTCACAGTCAGAGGCAAGTCTCTCAGATTTCTAACCATAAGCTTCCAATTGAAATAAACAAGAATTACTTTTGCAATAATCCAAATCCATCTCTGAGTCAGTGGGAATTATAAATACCTTTTGTTTCCAGAATAAATAAGGGAAATAAATGTTTTCAAATTATGTAAGTCAGATTCCGCTATCAGGGAATTTGCACAAACAAATGTTTTGAAACATCCAAAGCATTCTGTAAGGTTCAATAAAGAATGTGAATAAAGAATGTGCTTTGAGAACTAGGTGGGTGAGATTTTAAAATAAAAAACAACCACCACAATCTTAGCTGTTACTTAGCAATTTCGGGCTTCAATTATTCCCTTTTAAAGGGCAAGTTAGAAAACTGAAGAAGAAATTGTATCTAGTAGAAACATTGAGATATCTTATCCAGTTTCCTTTCTTTCTTCCATTTTACTCCTTAAGATTTTAATCAAGCCAGGATGAACTTTAAGCTGCCCATTTTTTTTTCCTCCTCTGGGGAGGCAATTCACTTTTCATTAACTCTTCATTTTTTAATCAAAAGCAAAACTACATGAATTGCTTGGTTGGGAGGAATCCTGGCTGCTTGCCCCTGGGTGTCACTACCTGAAGAACTCATAATAGATTGAATACAGGGAGGGGAGAAAAGGAAGTTCCCAAGGGAGTGAAGAGCCTGACCTATCTCCAAGCATATCACTCAAGGGCCAGAGTAGGCAAGGGGTGTCTGGGGTCAGTTACAAAGCTGAGTCAACAGTCTTAAGAAAATAGTTTTAAATTCTAAATGGATCTCAGCACTTAGCTTCAATTAAGCATGCGAAAGTGGGTACTGATTCAAAACCAAACCTTGCTTTTATCAAGCAAACCAAACACTTACCACCAGGATCAAGAAGATAATTGAAGAATTGTAACTCAGAACTGTGTTCATAAAAGGAAACCTGCAGGGAAGCGGGTTTGGCTCAATCGATAGAGATAGAGCTCCCGTTTACCATATGGGAGGCCCGGGGTTGGCTTC
>JAQZBX010093967.1:0-12088 GCA_029593785.1 Cabassous unicinctus | reverse complement strand
GAAAAAACAAACAAACAAAAAAAAACCTCAAGGTTTGTTCTCTCTAGCCAAGAAACAACAAAAAATCAACCTAACAAGTAAATTAACTTTTATACATAATCTCTCTAATTTACCATGGGAAAAGTTGAGTGGGGCCCTAAACTTTCAAATGTCACCAATTGTAATAAGGTATCAACTGCCGACATGAGCCTGGTATCAGAGACAGCCAAGTAAGGAACAGAGATTTTCATTCTCACCAGGAAATAACAAGTCCTTCCACCTGAAGTGTGAGTTGAGACCATGTGTGGAGGCAGGACTTTCAACAACACTCAGCAATAATGAGCTACATCTCTCCCTCAGATGTTGTGGTGTCAGAGGAGCCCAATTAAAGACTTTCATAACCACTGGTAGTAAGGAGGCCACCCCCCACCATGATGTCAGTGGAGGTCACATGGAGAGCAGTGTCAAGCTGTCACACAGAGCAGTATAAATGAAATTCAGGGGTACCCAAATTTACTACCTCCTTTCAGGAGTAATGGGGAGACCACTCCATCTTGGGAGATGAAGAAGAGAACCTGGGATACACATGGACTTTCATAATATTTGTGGCAGAAGTTCATGGTAAATTCTTAATATGACAATGAGATGTAACTACATGGCTAAAAGAGTGACAACATTGAATGCTGGCAAGGACATCAAGAAACTGCATCGTTTATCCCTCCCTGGTAGGGATGTGAAATGGTACAGCCACCCTGGAACATAGTAAGCTAGACTTTTCCCTAGGGAAATATAAACTTATGTTCATGCAAACACTTGTACATAACTGCTGATAATATCGTAATCATCACAGTAAAAAATGGAATCAATCCAAGTGTCTATTGATGTGTGAATGGTAAACTAATTGTAGTGCATCCATATGATGGAATACTAATTATCAATAGAGAAATAAACTGCTTATACACACAAAAAACTGGATGTATCTCCACAAAATTGTGGTAAGTGAAAACAAGAAAGTCCCAAAAGGTTACATACTGTATAAAAACATTTATGTAATATCCTTGAAATGACAAAATTATAATTAAGAACAAATTCATGGTTGCCAAAGATTAAGGAGGGACTGGGACAGGAGTGAGATGGTGTGGTTATAAAAGAGCAACACCAAGGATCAAGATATACAAGTTCTGTGCCTTGACTCTATTCTGATTATGGTATTATACTACAGTTTTACAATATTTTATCTTTGAAAAATTTAGTTAAGGTGCACAAGGTCTCTCCATATTACTTTTGACAATTTCTTGTGAATCTGCAATTTTCTCAAGTTACGAAGTTTAATTTAAATGGAAACTATTCATTGGAGCCTATATTTGGCAGAACAAAAAACAAATGTTATGAAAGGAAGTAGCATACTATAAATGCACATTTGGCTTCTTCATTTAACATTATACCCTGTTAAACACTCCATATCAATTTTGGATATGTTCGAAATGTGTTTTCAGCTACATAGTTGTTGTTTGTGAGGATGTACTGTAGTTTATTAAACCATTATCGTATTTATGGGCTAAGAGATGGATTCCAATATTGGCAGTTATAAGGAATGTAGCAATGAATAACATCACTTATATGAATTTTCATAAAGTTTGTGGCAGACCTTTATGGTAAATTCTTAAAATTGTAATTGCTGAATAAAACAAATCCTACATATTTTATTGTAAACCATTGCCAAATTGTCTTTACATGAATTCAACCATCAGCAAAGTAAGAGGGTTTCTGTTTCCCTAAAGCCTCACTAACAGAATGGGTTGTCATACATTTTAAATTCTGTCAAACTGATAGATGAGAAATGGTGAGCAGGACTCCAATTTCCATTTCTCTAATTATGTGTAGGGTTGAATATCTTTTCATGAAATGAGTGGTCATTTTATATATATATGTACATATATGTGTGTGTGTATATATATATATTTGTTTTATATTTTTTCAATTATGAACTCTATATGCATGTGTTATTTCCAACATGTTTTTGTCTATTGACTCACTTTTTAAAGAATTATTTATATATCAATGTTACTGAACTTTCATCTCTGATATGTGTAGTTGTATTAGTAAATCAAGGGGATACTGACGCAAAGTACTAGAAAACTGTTGGCTTTTATAAAGGATATTTATTTGGAGTAGAAGTTTATAGTCACAAGTCCCTAAAAAGTCCAACTCAAGGTACCATAAGAGGTACCTCCTCACCCGAAGTCTGTTTCCTCGTGTTGAAGCAAGATGGCGGGCAATGTCTGCAAAAGTTCAGCCTTTGTCTTCCTCATAAGGCTCCGTGTCGCAGCTTCTACTGATATCAGCTGTAGGCTGGCGTAAGGCTCATCTCTCTCCCTTGAGCTTGTTGCTTTCTGGGCTCAGCTGCTCTGTTTTTTTTCACGAGGTCAGTTGTAGACTATCAGGCTCATCACTCTTCTCAGGGCCTCTGCCATGTCTGAAGAGCTGTCTTTCTTCCTCTGTCTTCTTCATTCTGTGTGTCTACTTCCATTTGAGAGTCTGTTTTATCAAGCCATCAAGGGGAAGGCAGGACTCAACACAGAGTCCCACTCTAATGATGTGACTGATCCAAAACCCAAATTTTAACATAATTTAATCAGACATTTCAGTTGAATCAAATGCAATCAAGGGGTTATCACACCCAGAGGAACAGACTGGTTTACAAACATAATCAAAATATCTTTTTGGAATTCATAAATAATATCAAACTGCCACAGTAGTGAATATTTCCCCCTAACATGAAAGTAGGCTTTTATTAATTTTATAAGGCCACGTGTCTCTTGTAAATACCATGAAAATACATTGTTTTTATTTTTATATTGTCATATGTGTCAATTTTCTTTTTCTCTCTTTGGATTTTCAATAACCATTACATAGCCTTTCCTTACATTCAAGTAACAAAGTAATTCACCCACATTTCCTTTTAGTATTAGCAAGTTTCATTTTTTTACATTTAAATCACTAATATATTTGCAGGTCAATTTTTATGCATGGTATATGGTACGAATCTTATGGTAAACATATTTCAATAATAAAAGAAAAATCATTTATCTGTGAATGGATAGGGAATGCCAGCAGAGAAAGAGGCAATATAAATGTAGAATAGAAACAGAGTCTAGAACAAAAAGGAAATAACAATGAAAATCCGTTAAGGTACATTGAGGAAAGCAGAAGAAAAAATAAATTTTTCAAGACAGAAAAACAGAAAATTTCAATCTAATGAACAGAAAAAAAGAAACAATGAAGAAAAATGAGGAGGGCCTCAGGGAACTTTGGGAGAGTATAAACATTATACTATAACTATTACTGGGATGCGGGAAATAAAGAAGAGTATATTGGGGTTGAAAATATTTAAGAAGTAATTGATGGAAAGTTTCCCAAATTACAAAATATCCTATCATCCAAGAAGCTCAGTGAAAGCAGACACACACACACATACACCCCACACACAGCTAAGCACATCATAGACAAACTACTGAAAACCAATAGAGAAAGAATTTTCCTGAAAGTAGTCTGAGAAAGATGCACATTACCTATAGAGTAAAAGGATAGCAATTATCACTGACTTTTCATCAGAAACAATTGGGAAAAGTTTTATAAGTGATAAAATGAAAAAAAAAACAGCACCTCGCAATTCTATTATATTTGGAAGAAATTCATTCATATATGAGATTGAAATAAGGAAATTTTCATAGAAATGATATACTCACACAACAGGAAATGGTCAAATGGCATTATACTGTTTTAAATTTATTAATTTTACAAGTAGGAAACATACAGCCTATAGTGTAAATTAAAAGGAAATGGTGTAAAGTATGAAGGTACATAACATTAATGCTAAATTGACTCTAATTTAAGAATGCATATGACAGCCTTAGAGAAACTACTATAATAAGAATAAAAAGAGTACTGATAATTGACCACTTGAAGAAGTATTGTGGAACATTAAAAAAAGTCAATCAACCCCCAAAGTTAGTTGTACTAGTTTTCTCTTCCTGCATAATAATTTACCACCAACAGAGCATATTATTATACACATTCATCATATCCCTCTTAAGGTGACTCAGGAATCTGGGCAGTTACATGAGTCCTTTTTTCAGGGTACAAGGAAACCCCAAGTTGATGACGAGGCTCCATTGTCCTCTGGAGGGTCTATTGTGGGGGAAGCCACACTGAAGCACACTCAGGTTTTTAGCAAAATGAATTTCTTTGTGAATATAAGACTGAGGGACCTGGCTTTTGACTAGATTTCAGCTGAATACTGGACAGTAGTCCTAGAGGCTGTTCACAGTCCTTGAGATCACCCACTGTTCCTTGCCAAATGGAATTCTCCACCATGACAACCTACTGAATCAAATGTGTAAGGAGATTCTCCAGGTTCCTTCTACTAAGATAGAGTTTTATATAAATAAAATACTCCCCTCCCATCTCCTTTGAAATACATGACAATCTAATCACAACCTGGCATCTCCTCTCTATTGCCATACTCAAGTGTTTGAAAGCAATCAAGATCATGTCTGGACTCAAGGGGAGAAAATTACCTAACAGTGTGGGTGCCCAGAGGCAAGGGAACTTTAGAGGTCACCTTAGGACCCATCTGACACAGCAATAAAAACCAACAGAAAAATACAAAAAAAAAAAAAAAGAATATGGAAGACAAATGTATAGATTCTGAGCTTAAACCCAATTATATAAAAATTACATTAAATATAAATAAACTGAACATCATAATTAAAATGATGGACATGCAACAACTTACATACATCTCAGACAAAGTACTGAGTGAAGGATACTGAACATGTGAAAAAATAAATGATGTATAATTCCTATAATATTAAAATTTTGAATAGACATTACTGGTCTACATTAAACAACATTAAACAACTCTGTAGTTTGTTTTGGTAGTAATAACAAAATGCCTGTTTGCAAAAGGCCACAATGGACGTTTATGGAAAAATGGAAATATATCTTTATTGAGCCTAGGTGGTTACAGGATATATGCATTTGCCATATTGGTGAGCCTTCAAACTTCAATATTTAAATTTTATTTTATGCAAATTATAAATCAAGATTGTTGATATAAAAATATATTATTAATTATTCAATGTTTATTCACATGACAAATTATTTGTGACTATTCCCTCTGTGCCAATTTCTTTTCTATGCAAAATGGACAAACAGTAAAAAAGGCTGTAAACCACCTGTTTTAATGGGACTTCCTTTCTATTGACAGAAATGAAGTAATAAACAAAGAAATAAAAAGTAAAAATATCTCAAAATATTATTTGCCTTTAGAATTAAAATATGGTGATATGGTGGAGAGAAAGACTAGATTTTGTACTTGGTAGATTAAGAAAACAATCTTCTTTTGTCTGAGACACCACTTTTCTTGTTGCAGAGACAATCAAAGATTACAAACACATACAGGCATATATATATACAGGATGTTTTGATATATATATATATATATATATATATATATGTATAACACACCTATGTACATACATACATACCAACATACATTCTCACAGACATAATTTGGAGTTACATGTTCATCTTAGGTTAATTCGGTGGAGTGCAAATAAAGGTATTAAGATGGAATCCTGGTAATTCTAATATTTTGAAATCAGAGGGAAACCAGGAAAAGAAATTAAAATTGCCATGCCCAAAACTGTCATATAAAAATATAAAACAATTTCTCATTGATCCAAAGAAAAGATGTTACACTGTATAGGATTCTGTGATCAATTATGCTACGTGTAGGATCCATTGTAATGACAATGTTAACATGGATCATAGATTTGAAAAGGTGGACTTTCAGAAAGAATGGTATTGAATTGGTGGATGTGATATAAATAAGCCAAAGATGACCTCTGTGTAACGGCTGTGTGTTGTTTCTTAAGTCACAGCAGCCTTGCTCCATTAGGAAAGACTGCTGCCCCAAACTCAATATTCATACATCTGATTATATTACAGCTAGCCAAGATAAGACGTTTTTCATCATTTAGAGTTAACTTTACCCCATGTCTGCTCTTAATTGAGAAATCACTGAACTCATAAAGCCCTTTGTTATTTCAGCCTCTCAGAACTCTCTGGTTTGTGCTGAGCATGCACTATTGTCTACACATGTAAGCCACCCACTTCCTTTCAGCTCTTCCCTGAGAGTTTGTAAGTTTTCCATTGCAATGATTCCCTACTGCTGGCTTCCAGATGCCACTGTCCTCTGGAAATTGTCTGCTGTGAGGGAATTCCCCTCTTATGCAAAATTGTCAAAGCATTGTCTCCAATAAATAGCCTGTGTATTCTTGTCATATGGAGGGCAATATATATATATATAAAATATTTTTGGCAACTCCAAAATCCTCACAATTGAACTCACTACAGTTAGCTAATAACCAATAATGGAAGGATGAGAAGATAATGTGAAATAAAAAAGTAACGATGGAAAAAATAGTCCAATGCAGTCTATGGTTGATACTTTCCAAATTCAGACTAAATACTAAGCAAAGACATATGATTGTTAGAAAAAGAATATTTCAAGTATTATGATCAAATACAGTTCAACTTTTAGAAAATATATGATGAAGGAAATATAAAAATAGTCAGAATTTAAGAGTACTTTTAAAAGGGAAAACGGGGCAGTTTTTTGACAAAATGTTTTATGACATAATTGTTAAAATGAATAGAAATTTATTAGAATATCTAATATAGTGATTATGACATATAAAAATAATGACATTTATTCTATATAATTTAGGAAAGTTCATTTTACAGTGCTCATAAAAGGTCTAGATGTCAACTTGGAATGTATTCTAATGGGAGAATTATCTAAACCTTTTAGAGGCTCTAATCATAGACCAATGCCAATTTAGTTTAACCTCTAATTTTATTTCAGTTTAATCAAAACAATGAAGTTGTACTTTTTTTAAGAAGATGAGAAAACAATTTCTGTTTAGACAAGAGATTTCTATATTGTTATGCATTTGACGAAAATATGAGATAGGTTTCTTGAGATAATGCATAGAAATTTCAAAATATCTTTTTGAATATAAAATAAGAGCCTTGCAATCTTAGGTATATTATTTACATTTTGGAAGAACTAAAATAAAAAGAATGTATATATCCATCATTTGATAAAGAAATACATGTTTATTAGTATTTATTTTAAGAAAACAAATTCAAAAGACCAAATTTTATGAGTAAATCAACTGGAAAATTAAAATGATTTTTTAATGATAGATGGAGATAATTTATAAAGAAAGTAATATAACTGCATTTGCACAGAAAATAGAGGGACTAACTGCCTTGACAAGACAGATAATGTTATGAAGAAAGGTAATATTTAAATTGGATAATTAGAGTGTTCAGGAAACATTTATTAAACTTGTAACATAAAGACATAAGGAAGCCGAAGAGAGCATTACGGTTCTTCAGGTATGAATGGTTGCAGAGAGTTATAAAAAAATACTATTCAAAGCCTCTCAGTCTTTACCTTAATGTGCTTTGTATGGAATGGAAGGAAGGGAGGGAGGGAGGGAGGAAGGATGGAAAGGAGGGAGGGAAGGAGTGAAGGAGGGAGAATGTAAGGAAGGAAGGGAGGAAAGAAGGGAGGAAGGAAAGAAGAAACATCCTTTACCACACAATTCAGGAAATATTGGAGTCTAGGCTTAAGATAAAAATTTAAAAGATAATCAATGTCTTCTATTGGACTAACAAAATATAAGCTTCCTGAGTTTAAATTTGACTGTTAGTTTTAGCTCTTTTCTTATTTTAACAAATCAATTTTATAGATACATATTAATAAACATATAGTTCATCCAAAGTGTACAATCAATGGTGTCTGCTATAATCACATAGTTGTGCATTCATCACTTCAATCATTATTAAACCATTTTCATTATTTCAATAATACTACTAATAAAAAGCAGACAAACAAACAAACAGGAAAATTCCTCACCTCTTAATCTCACTATGCTTGCCCCACTGTACATAGCTGCTCTTTCCGGCTATTCCATCCAAAGTGTATAATCAATGGCCTTTAGTATATTCACAATGCTGTACATTCATCATCTCAAAAACTTTAGGACAATTTTATTACTCTAAAAAGAAAGACTCCACACCCATTAGCATTCCATCCTCAGACCTACATAACCACTGATCTCATTTCATCTTTATAAATTGATGTATATTTACATTTTATTATAAGTGGAATCATACACTATGCAGTACTCTGTGTATGGTCTCCTTCACTTAGTATAATGTTGTTGCTTTTTTGCATGATATTAACATTTTGTACTATTAACTTATACATGTTCAGCTTCAAAAAAAATGGTCTTCTATATGCAATTCTACCCATATTCATATTTCACATAATATATTTAGCTCATAAAAGGACAATCATACAGTATTTGTCCTTTTGCGCCTGACTTGCTTCACTCAACATAATGTCCTCCACTTTTATCCATGTTGTCATACGTTCCACAACTTCATTTCTTTTTACTGCTACGTAATATTCCATCATATGTATACGCCACAATTTGTTTATCCATTAATCAGTTGATGAACACCTGGGCTGGTTCCAACTTTTGGCTATCGTGAATAGGCTGCTATGAACATCGGTGTACAGATATCTGTTTGTGTCACTGCTCTCAGTTCTTCTGGGTATATACCTAGCAATCATATTGCCGGGTCTGATGGAAAGTCTGCATACAACTTGCTTTTTGTCTTTTGAAATTTTCTTAACTTCTCTGATCTCTCTATTTATCCCATGCATAATGGTAGTAATTTGTAATTGGCTGTGTTATTTCAAGTATTATGTGATTTAATAAAACACTTAACAGTGTCTGGAATTTAGTGCATATTGGATAAAATATAGTTCTTATTTTAATAGCATAATTGTCCATCTTAACTCTCAGCGCAGAAAAGCAAAAAGCATTTCAGCAAAAGCATTTTAGCATTTTAAGTGGAATTTCCTTAAGCTCAAAATTGTAAACATATTGGAGAAGCTATGTTGTATGTTAAATAACCAATTTAAAAATAAAAGCAATATAGAATTCAGAAGCCCACCATCCTGGATCTAATAAATAGGCATCTGAGATGATATATTATAGAAAAAGTGAAGTAACAGAGAACAGATGATGGAACTCTAATTCTGCCTGGGAGTGGGAAGAAATGGGGTAAATCTTAGTATAAATGTGCTTGACCCTGATTGAGAGTCACAGAACATTTTCTAGGGCAAATAACTTGTAGATAAGAGGCTTTTAAAAATATATAAAGAAGCCATTTTAGAATAGTTCAATATTCAATTCATGGTTTCAACTGAGCAATGTATTTTTAGAAAATTAACATTGATTAGCATATAGCAGAATCAAACCTACTCAAAATATTGATAAAAGCCATAGTTTTTAGTCTTTTCATTTTCTTAAAATGTTATATAGGTTTTTTTTTCATTTTCTGTACACTTAAAATTTCTAAATTTAGATAATGTTCAAGGATTATTAGGTCTACACTATCAAAATGGAAAAAAAGAATGCATACTAAAATAATCAGAGGCGAAATATAACCATCTATTTAAATAACCATTTTTTCTTGAAATCAGATTATAAACCTAAATATCATTTACAATACACTTCATTATCCATATTCTAGAGGAACCTGTACAATTGCCCATTCAATATTTTATTAAGTGTATTTTGCTCATTGGCTGTATGTTATTTGCTGCTTTAGACAGTATTTTAATACATATTTCTTTTTTTTTTGCAAATCAAGATACATAGTGAAAAATTAAAAAAAAGAAATGGGAAGCAATATTATAGTCTAATACATGCATACTTCTGAAACAATTTCATGAAATAGTATGCATCTATCTGAAAATCTTTTCTATTTTATTTCATTTTGTGAAATTCTGGTAATAACACTGAAATTGATTTCAGAGTCATATAATGGATTGTGGCTTTACATTAGAAAGTTTTTCCTTAAAAGCTGGGGTGGGGCTTCCAGGAAGATGATGTCAGGGTTGGCAGACAGCTCTGAACTCTCTCACAAAAACAATGGAGATAAGGCATAAAGCTGTGCAAGGCACCTTCTTTGGTGTCAGCAGACCAGAAAAGTGCTGTGCAACCCCCAGAAGGGAAAGAACAGAGAGATTAAGAAACCAAAATGACAACAGTCAGTTACTAACTCCCATGGCAACTGGTAATGATATCCAACACCCATCTTCAAGGCACACAACCTGGATAAAACCCATGGTTTACTGCAAACAACTGAGAGGGGAAAAGATGTCTTCCTCCCTGAGAAGAGGGAGGGTGTGGTGAGGACAGAGAGTGGTTTCTCTCCTGTAAATTTGGCAGGCTGAGCCTGTTTGAATCGCATCTCTGGTGATGTCAGAAACACTGGCAAGCAGAAATTGTAAAAGATGCTTCCATGAAAAGATTCACCGAGGAGCACATTCAGATAACAACACAGGACAATGAAGGGATAAAAAAAGGACTTTTAGGTCCCTCTTTTTCCAACCCCTGGGAAAACAGCAACAAACCATTAGTGAATCCCTGGCCCAATTTTGATAATGTAAGCTGGGCAATTTTAAAGACTCAGATGAAGTTAGACAAATATCAAAGAGCACTAAAACAAAACCACTGGAGAACAGAGAGAAAAAGATTATCAGAATTAATTCATCAACATATTCAGATACACAGATATCAATAAAAAATTATAAACCATTCTAAGGAAAATGAAGAGATGACCCAGCCAAAGGAATAAACCAAATATCCAGAAAAATACAGGATTTCAAACAACTTATCAATGATAATCATACAAATCTCCAAGATTAATTAAAGGAGTTGAAGGAAATTATAACTACAGAGATAAAAAAAATATTAAGAAGACACTATAGTGAGCATAAGGAACAATTAAGAAACCGGAAAAAAAAAAGTAACAGAGTTTAAAGGATGAAAGACACACTGGAAGAGATTAAAAATACATTAGAGGAGGCGGATGTGGCTCAAATGTTTAAGCGTCTGTCTCCCCTATGAAGGGAACTGGGTTCGATCCCCAGGACCACCTGGTAAAACAGAGGAAAATATAGATGGTGCGTGGGCCACTAGGCCCTGTGAGCTGGCGTGCTGCCAGACCTTGCGTGTGGGAATGCCATGCCCCGCTGAACCAAGGAACAAGATGATGACGTAACAAAAGAGTGAAAAAAAGGGAAAGCCAAGACAAGATGCACTGAAAAACCAGGAACTAAGGTGGTACAGGTGGCAGAACACCTCTTTCCCACATCGGAGTTTCCCAGGATAGAATTCCAGTGAAGACAGGAGGAGAAGAATGAGAAGAGAGGGCAGGAAACAGACACAGAGAATTGCCCAGCAAAAGGACACAAAAACAGCAAAAATGGGGGAGGGGTGCTTAAAAATAGATAAAAGTAAAATAAATAAATAAATCATTATTTAAAAAATACATTAGAGGCATACAGCAGCAGATTTGAATCGATGGAAGACAGAATTATTGATATCGAGGACAACACATATGAATTTGAAAACACAGGAAAAGTAAGAGGAAAGAATGGAATAGAAGGAACAGGTTCTTAAAGAATTGAATGACAATGTGAAATGCACAAAGTGTGTTATTGGTGTCCCAGAAGGAAAAAAGAACAGAAAAGGGGCTGAAAGAATATTTGAGGAAATAATGACAGAAAACTTTCCAACTCTTATGAAAGACATAAATATCAATATCCAAGAAGGACAACACATCTCAATGAAACAGAATAAATCCAAACACACCTACATTGAGACATCTACTATTCAGAATGATAAATACAAGAGATGGAGGATTCTGAAAGCAGCAAGAAAAAAGCAAATCATCTCAAAAAAGGGAAACTCAAAAAGATTAAGTGCTGATCTCTCATCAGAAACCATGATGGTGAGAAGCAATTTATGATGGATTTAAGTTACTGAAAGAGAAAAACTGCCAGCCAAGAATTCTGTATCAGTAAAACTGTCCTTAAAAATGAGGGTGAGTTTAAAGTCTTCACAATTAACAAAAACTGAGAGAGTTTATTAGGAAAAGATCAGAT
>JAQZBX010093966.1:0-12097 GCA_029593785.1 Cabassous unicinctus | reverse complement strand
TTTGACAATACTATTTCATAATTTTTTAACAAATGTTTCACAACAATGCAAAGTATTTGTGGTGGGGTGATATGTGGGAGCATGCTTGTGTTGCAAGTTTACAACGTTTACTGAACACTTACTGTTTATGTATGTTCATGTATGAATGATATACTTCAATAAATTGTTTAAAAAAAAAAAAAGAGGAGTAAATTCTCAAATCAGAGACTTAACCTCACAACTGGAAGATATAGAAAAAGAGCCAAGTAAACCCAAAGTGAGCAGAAGGAAGAAAACAACAATGATTATAGTGGAAATAAATGAAATAGAGAATAAATAAAGAGATTCAATGGAAACAAATATTGGTTCTTTGAAAAGATCAATAAAATTGACAAACCTTTTGCTAGACAGACAAAATAAGAGGATGCAAATAAATAATATCAAAAATGGATGGGAGGACATTATTACCAATGCCACAGAAATAAAAAGGATTCTAAGAGGATACTATGAACGAATGTACACCAACAAAGTAGATAACCTAGATGAAATGGACAAATTCCTAGAAACACTCAAAGTACCTACATTTACTCAAAAAGAAATAGAAAATCTCAACAGTCCAATAACGAATAAAGAGACTGGATCAGTAATCAATAAAGAAAAAAAAAACAGGACCTGATGACTTTACTGGTGAATTTTACCAAACATTCCAGGAGGAAATAACACCAATTCTGCTCAAACTTTTCAAAAATTGAAGAGGAGGAAATACTCCCTAACTCATTCTTTGAGGCCAACATCACTCTTACACCAAAGCCAGAAAAAGATACCACAAGAAAAGAAAATTAAAGACCAATATCCTTTATCAATATGGATGCAGATAATCTTCAAGAAAATGCTAGCGAACAAAAGCCAATAGCACATTAAAATAATTATACATCATGATCAAGTGGGATTTCACACAGGTATACAAAGGTGGTTGAATGTAAGAAAATCAATTACTGCAATACACCACATTAATAGAACAAAGGGAAATAAAAAACACATGATCGTCTCAGTTGACACACACAATCCAGCACCTCTTCCTGATTTTAAAAAAACAAAAAAGAAAGAAAAGAAACAAGGAATAGAAGGGAACTTGCTCAACATGATAAAGGGTAGATAGGAAAAGCCCACAGCTAGCATCATACTCAATAATATCAGGAGCAAGACAAGGATGCCCACTGTCACCACTGTTATTAACAGGGTACTGGAAGTTCTACCCAGAGCAATTAGACAAGAAAAAGAAATTAAAGGAATACAAACTGGACTGGACAGGAAGAAGTAAAACTTGTCCTATTTGAAGATGATATGATTTTATATATATAATCCTGAAAAATCCACAACAAATCTCCTAGAGCTAAAAACAAATTCAGCAAAGTGGTGGGGTACGAGATCAACATGAGAAAATCAGTAGTGTTTCTATACACTAGTAATGAACAATCTGAAGAAGAAATCAAGAAAGAAGTTCCATTTACAATAGCACCTAAAAGAATCAAATATTTGAGAATAAATTTAACCAAGAATGTAAAGGACATGCACACAGAAAAGTATAAAACATTGTAAAAGAAGCCTTAAGTAAATGGAGGGGCATTCCATGTCATGGATTGGGTGACTAAATATTGTTAAGATATCAACTCTACCCAAAGCAATTTACAGATTCAACACAATCCCAATAAAAATTCCAACATCCCACTGTGCAGAAATGGAAAAGCCAATCACCAAATTTATATGGAAGGGTAAGGAACCCCAAACAGCCAAACTCATCTTGAAAAACAAGAGCAAACCTGGATTCACACTTTCTGATTTTAAAACTTATTACAAAGCTACAGTAAAAGGACATGGTACTGACGCAAGGACAGTCATATAGACCAATGGAATTGAATTGAAAGTGCAGAAATAAACCTTCACATCTATGGCCAATTGATTTTTTTTACAAGCTACATGTCCACTTAATGAGGAAAAATAGTCTCTTCAACAAATGGTGCAGGGGAAACTGGATGCCCATATCCAAAAGAATGAAGGGGAAACACTACCTCACACTATACACAAAAATTAACTCAAAATGGATCAAGGATCTAAACATAAATATAAAAATGGATTACAAATTGTTTTAAAATTTTTACATTGTATACCTGTTACTAGAATAAAGTTTAAATAGAAAAACCATAGAACTGTACAACACAGTGAGCCCTAATGTAAACTATGGGCTATAGTTAATAGTATAATTCATAATAATTTTAATAATATGTTTCATCAATTGTAACAAAGCACACTAATGCAAAGTGTTAATAATAGAGAAAACTCTGGGCGGGAGATGGGGTATAGCGGAACTCCATGTTTTCCACATGATTCTTCTGTAAACCTACAACTTCTGTAATAAAAAATAAATAATATTTTAAAACTACAACTAAAGGAAAACTTATAGGAAGTTTTAAAAACTAGTCAACTTCATGTGTGTGTATATGTGTGAGTGAGTGTGTGCGTCTTGGGCAGTAAGTGGCATATTAAACATTTAGCACAATTAACAAGAGAATTTAATACGCATACCATACAGGAAATATAAATTACAAAGTTTTAAACTGACTTTGGTCATGTAATTAATTATCCCAGCAGCAACAGCTGATAGACCCAGAATAGAAAAGAGTTCAAAAGAACGAGGCTCAACATGTAAGTTTATAAATAACACCCATCTGCTATTAGCTATAGCTCAGAGCTGCAGCAACTCAACACGTGTTCCTCCTATCAGTTACTCTTGGCCCCAAAACATCTCTCCTGCCAAAGTGCCTTTGTGCACAGTGATGAGAAAGAGCCAGAGACGCCTCAATTTTTCGTTTGTGACATTTCTGTATGATGGTGCGTTTTCTTTTTCTTTTTTTCTTTTCGTAACAACTTGGTGTTATCTTTATCTGATACCATAGTGCCAATGCCAAAAAGCGAAACCATGGATGAAATGGGTCGGGGTCAGGCATTTTTCAGTCCGTGTGTGATCCTGCTGAAGGTAATGGGATCGCAGCACCCAGGCAGGATGCCACGCGGCAGGCCAGCGGCAGAGCCTGCAGGAGCGGCACCGAGGCAGAGAGGCCTGGCAGTGATAAGACTGGGAAACCTTGATTCTGTGGGTTTGTGTTGGGCTCTTAATTACAAGATCTATTCCCAATCCCGGGCCTTGCATCAGCTTCTGCTGAGTCATAGGCCCATGGTCAAACTGCTTCCTTCAAACTGTCCCACCCTCATGGACCAGGGTTGGTGTTGTCAGTTATTTGGTGCCTACCTCACAGAACGCTGGTCAGAATCATTAACATCTGTGAAAATGCTTAAAGAGGTAAAGAAAAAACATTTATAGGGGGAAAGGATGTGGCTCAAGTGATTGGGCTCCCGTGTACCATATAGGAGGTCCAGGGCTCGATTCCCAGGGCCTCCTGGTAAAAGGCAAGCTGGCTCGCGTGGCGAGCTGGCCCGAGCAGAGAGCTGGCCTGTGCAAGAGTGCTGGCCACGTGGAGAGCTGGTGCAGCAAGATGACGCAACAAAAAGAGACACGGAGGAGAGACAATGAGAGACGTAGCAGACCAGGGAGCTGAGGTGGTGCAAGAGATTGAGCGCCTGTCTCCCACTCCAGAAGGTCCCAGGTTTGGCTCCCGGTGCTGCTTAAAGAGAAGACAAGCAGACACAGAAGAACACACAGGGAGCAGACAGTGAGCCCAAAACAGCAGGGAAGGGGGCAAGAAATAAATAAATAAATCCTAAAAAAAAGAGAAAGAACATTTATATCTGTCAACCCACCTACTTACCTGTATCAAGCTCATCTTCTACTCAGTCGACAGGTAAGGGCACTGTGAAGGCTCATCCCCATCTGGAAGCTGGGGGTCCTTCAGGGGCTTATAGTCCAGCTGGGGAGATGAGAACCAGTGTTGAAACCATCGGCATTCATTGGTTCACAGATCCCGGAGGGCAGGAAAACTGCATAAGGACACGGCTGTCGGGGCTGGGCTCATTGTGGGGACTTCTTGGAAGCTACCATGGACATATGCCTGCAGAAAGCAAACACGGATCTCAGCGAGTGAGGGATTCCCAAAGAGTGATTCCGAAAACTCGTGCTACACAAGAGCGGCTGCTAGGGAAGAGGCCGTGGCACCAGCTGGGATTTGAACAGGTGGGCAGAGACGGTCAGAGTTTAAACAGGCCCTCAGGAGCTGGGGGCACGTTCCCGTCAAAGCAAGCAGCGGGGCGAGTGGGGAGAGCTGTCCGCAGGTTTGCTGGAGCCGCGAGGAGCCAGCTATGTTTTTCTCTGACAGCCGTTCAGCATGCGCCCAAAGGCTTTTCCAGGAGAGGGGAGTATTGGGTCGTCGTGCCTAGACATCTGAGTTGTGACTTTCATACCAGGGACTGTGACCCACTGAATCTCGTGAGAAATCAGTCTGCAGGCCGAAGGACAGAAGGCTCCTGAGACAACAAGAACCACAGCTAGATCACCTGGAATGCCAAAGAGAGAAAACTAGGGAACGTGTTTATTGGCCCCAGGATTTCTATGCACCATAGCAGTGTGTTACCAGCTGCCAAAACAGAGACCATTATTTTTCAGATGGAAAAAGTCTTAGAAAAGATGAGATTAATAAAACATTAGTGAATTTTTGATGAGCTGTTTTCATGCTATTATCTGATGATTAATACCCTTATCAATTAAATATTTCTCGTTTCATTTAGCCTCCTAATTTAGTTAGAGATGAAATCAACAAAGGAAAACGCCACATCTAGGTTGGACTATTTTCCTCCCTAAGATCTCGAGGCTGAGGTGAAGCCAGGGCCCGAGCCCCCCTGGGCACCTCCCTCCTTCCGCGGGGCCACCATGCCCACAGCGCGGGCCTCGGTGACGGAGGGGAGCGGCTTGTTCCACCTGCAGGGTATTCGCCTTATTTCAGGCTTGCTGTCTGTGCCCTGCCCAGGACAGCGGGTTCTTTCCTGAGTACGTGGACTTTGTGTCTATGTGAGAATGTAGTAGAACTTCTCATCTCTGTGCATACAGAGCTACGGGGTGCCGTGGGAAGAGTGGGGGACCCATGCCCTAAGCCTAAGGAGCAGAGGAAGCGCTGGTCAGCTGGCGCGGCCTCTGAGGACGGGGGAGCAGGAAGCAGGAGCCCCTGCCATCGGGGAGGGGAGGCGGGGTACGGGCCGCCACGTGGTGCGCCCGCCGCGGGCTCCCGAGTGGAGCAGAAGCTCAGCGTGGGGCGCCAGCCCCCTCGACGAGGGTGGAGGCCTTCAGAGGGGCAGACCCTCCAGCATGCTTGGGAAGAGCCAGGACCATTGCCCTTAAGTGGATCAGGAAGTTGCCTTAAATGTGGGAGCGAAGTGAGCAGCAGCACGGCTGAGTCGTTTCACAAACGGAGCGTGAGGTGATACCACACAATCACACACGTAGAGGTGTGTGTGCGTGGATGTGTGCGTGCACGCATGTGCGTGTGTAATCTCACTTCACACCCAGGTCATGAAATAAGTCACACACGTACGAATACCAGTGGCCTACAGATAAACCACAGACGAGGACAATGGTGTTTCTAGGCGCCAGTGAAGGATGGTGGGTGTTCGCTGAATCACGGTGGGCGAGCTAACCAGTCTTCAACTTCACCCTGTCTCTGACGTAGAGAAAGACACCATCTCTGCAGCGCCTGTCACCCGCACACTCACCGCTGCGGGGTACATGAGAATTTAGGAGGCAAGGAAGGGAGGCTTTGAGAAGTACTGGAAGAGAGAACCTGCATTTGTTTTAATGCACTTCAAGAAACCCATGTAAAACAAACCAAAAACATTTTTCTAATTATTTTAACTACTAGACTATGCTGTGCATGCAATCCCATGCAGAGATAACGCCACGTGCACCCTATCTTTCGCTGGGGTTGCAAGCGGCACTTTTATTCTCTCTTCATCACTGTTAGGAGCATTGCTGTATGGTCTTAGAGCACATTCCCAATTGCCCATTGTACAATTATTCTAAGTGAGACCAGCTGCTAATACGGAAAAGCTCAAAATCCTGGTGACCTAAACAAGTATTTCTCACTGACGTCAAGTTCTCTGCATTTCCCGAGGCTCTCAATTCCTGGTTCAGGGACCAAGGGTCCCTTCCGGCTCGTCGTCTTTCAAGGTTGCCAAGACGGGGCGAGAAGGCTGGACCAGGCGCGCAGCTCCTAACGGGTTTATCCATGTTACTTCTGCTCACAGGCCATCAGCCAGAACCATTCCCACGACGCCAACCACGTGCAGAGGAGTTTGGGAAACGTAGGGACGCAGAGGGGCATTCAGGGGCGCTAAGACTCGGCCATGGCCGTGATACCGTCCGAAGGGCAAAAGGAAGACACGGAACCGTCCTTGTGGTACTTATGACCTGTAAAGCCAATGCTGTGGGTTTTAGTTTTTTGTGTTTTTTTTTGAGAAGTTGTGAATTAACAAAACATCATGATACCATGACACCAAGTCGGAATGGCAGTTTAGATGAATTAAATCTGTCCCTAAGTGTTTATTCATCTGTCCTGTAAGCAGGGAGGTTTAATATGTCAACACTTATTGAATGTTTTCTACGTAACAGGCATTGCCAGGAGCTTTACATTCATTAGGTCCTTTAATCTTCACAACAACATTTGAGGTATTATCACCTCCATTTAACAGATTTGAATACGAAGCCCCAGGAAGTTTAAATGAGGCCACAGAGCAAGGGGGTGAAATTGGGAATAAAAGCCAAGCACTCTTACTCCAGAAGCCCCCTTCTTAACTACTACTCTCCTGTCCCTGCATGCGTTTAAAACCTGAAGAAAATCTCTTCCTTCACATTTGATGACCTAAACCTGAGCTAATCTACACTAAATTTCGAATCATGCATGCATACACATTTGCTTGTGAGAATTTTCAGTAGAACTTGAATAAATAGTTGGTTCTATCTTAAGCTGTACATACAAGGAGGAAATTCTGGCATCTAAGTTTTAGTTCTTCCATTTCACGAGACCTTCGGAGAAAGAATTCAATTGACCTTCAGGCTAGACAATGATACAAACGAAATTCTAATCAGTAGTTTAAAAAGATAGGCTTTTCCTTGTCTTAAGAGACTGTGCTTGGAAAAGTTCAGCTGAAAAGGAAGTTTCATGTAGTAAATGCATCAACTGCATTAAACCAGGATTTAATCAGCAGGATGCAGTTTTAAAGATTAATTAAAACATATCATGAAATACTTCCTGACATCTTGTATGTCTCCTTTGTTGTAGGATGTGTCAATAGAAGGAATGGGGCTATTTGCTCTTCTTCCCTGGGAATATTCAATCCTGACTTAGGAGATGTGTGGATTTACTAGAATAATTATATTAAACATATCTCTTAAAAATTATTTTCCTGAAAGTTTGCTATTTTAAATGAAGAAATAATCTTAATTAGTATGTACTATTTATACTATACTAATAATAGCTTTGCTTAAAATGATCGTACATGTGGCATTCTCTTTGAGTGGAGCCCCACCCCCTCTCAACAGTCATCAAGTTCCATCTTCTGCATAGTAGTCACCACTGCTCGGCATTTTCTTGTTTATTTCTAGTCCTCTCCACACTAGAACTGAAGCTCCATGGATCAGGTACGTTTCTCTTTAATGCTGTAGCCTCAGTGTCTCTGAGTGAATATGCCTGGTGTATAATACATGCTTGGGAAGTATTTGTTGAATGAATGAATGATTTAACTCAGTAATTGATCTGCATTCTGATTAAAATATTAGAAATAAATTCAGTCCTAGTTGTAAATGTAACTAAACTTCTGAGCTTTTAGAAATCTCGTTTATTTTTTAACTCAGTAGGAGAAACAGAGGGGCATGCCAGTATTACTATAGGATACAAGAAATTGAAGCCTAAGTTTACAAAAGAGACAAGTCTCCAAAGTTCAATAAATTTTTTGCTGTATTAACAAAAAAAGAAATCATCTTATTTTAGAGAAAGAAAGTTCCTCTATAACTTCAACATCTTACCTGAAATGTATTATAATCTTTTTGAGGCTCTCTAAATTGTATTACAAATTTCCTTGCTAACTTATCATTTCATAATTACTGATATTTTTCAAGAATATGGGTATTTAATGGAGATTACAGCTTAGAAACTGAATTATGAGTTAAGAAATAGACTCTAACCTACTAGGCATCCCCATTCTCTCATCTGTAAGATCTGGAAAAAGTAGGGGGAAGGTGTTTATTTTTCAGCTGGTTTTTCCCTCCCACCTCCACCAACCTTAGTTAATTTCCCACATTTGTGAAAGCTTCTTGATGATGAGAAGCTGGTTCCCTGAACCTAGTCACCCATCCAGTTCTCAGTGAGAGTGAAGTGAAACTTTATCCATTAAAAATCAAACAATGGCTGATTTGGGGTGAAGTCAAGCATGATCTTCCAGATTATCTATGCTATAATAGTCAGTTTTTACTGTGTAACGAATGACCTGAAAATCTCCATATAAATAAATCTCTTATGACAACAAACATTCCACTCCATAGTCACAAGTGTGTAAGTTGACCTGCACTTGGCTGAACAAGGTCGGGTTCAGCTAAGCCAAACTGGACTCCAAGCTTACGCCAACCTCAGGTCACTTCTTCTGGGGCCAGGTTGAAAGTGTAGCAGCTACCTGGGGCATGCTCCTCTCACAAGAGATCATAGGAGCACAAGAAGAAAAATCAATCATGCAAATACATCTAAAGCTTCTGCTCATGTTAGATCCCTTAACATGCTTTTGGGCCAAGCAAGTTTATGGCCAAGCCCAATTTCAATGGGGCAAAGAAATATATCCTGAACACTCTAGTGAGTGGAACTAGAAGGTCACATGGTGAAAAGCACAGATGTATAACAGGAAGGGAGAGAAGGATTTGCAACAACATTCTCTAAAATCTAATCTTTTTTGACAGAGGAAGTGTTCATAGCAGAAACTGAGCTTTCATATTCAATAGTCATCATTTTATTCAGTTTCTATGTGCCAACCCCTGTGCCGATGAAGGCACGACGAGCACACCAGACACCGGTGTTCGCTATGAGTCCCTTCTCCACCTTAGCAGTGTCCTCTGAGCGAGAAATTGGCTTTCAGAAACAGACCATCCGCCATATTGAAGGAGCCCCACCTCTGTACCCTGCCTCTCCACTTCTGCCCTCCCACCACTCTCCTCCACTCACTAACATTTTATGGTCTAAATAACGCCAAAACCTCATGCCAGAACTCAAAAGTTTCTCAACCTTTTCCTCCTATGGACTGTGAGCAGGAAAAACTTATTCAACCGTATCTCTAACATCCAGCATATGCTGAGCACATTGCCAGGCTTTTTATAAAGGCTTAAACATTGAATGAATAATGAGATTTTTCTTATTATTTGTCCACAGAAACCATTGCATTTTTAATAAATCCACATTTTAATAATACTGAGAATATATTGACTATTGCAGCTTAGCTTTACTAGGCTTGCTATTGTTGTGCCTTATCAGTTCCTTACTTTCTACCTTATTCTTTTTTTTTTTTTTTTTTAGGGGAGAGTGCAAACACAGTCCCCCACTACCACAAATTATACAGTCGAGTTTCCCACATTTGGGGAAATCACAGGGGTCAGCACATCCAGAGTGCAACGAATAAGCCTCGCCCTGGGAAAACCACCTTCGTGATCACGGTATCTCCCCTGCCAGGTAAGTATCTACCTTATTCTTCATCCCACATAGATATCTCCCTTCTCTAAGCCCCAATTGACCTTAAAATTGATACCATAATAATTAACTCTTGCGGTTGTCTAATAGTTTCTTTTTTTATTATTAGTTTGTTTCTCCAACTAGATTATAAACTTGTGGAAGACAAAGTCATACACCCTTGAAAGTACATAATATCTTACACACAGTATACAATCAATACATATAAAATAAAAGATAGGAAAATAATAATAATCCACATTTACATAGCTCTTACTATGTTCTAGTCACTTTTCTAAGGTAATTCATGTGTTGACTCAGGTACTGTTATTATGCTCCTTCTACAGAAAGCCACTGAGCAGTGCAAATTCCCAGTGACTTCATGCATGGACTCAACTGAGGCAGCTCAGCCGCAGAACCTGGGCTTCTAATCACTGTGCACCCCAGGAACTCAATAAACTTACCCCTAAGTCAGTTTTTATTGAAATTTACATTAATACAATTGCATTCGTTTCCCCACTGCAAACCAAATGCCATCAATGGGTTGGCTTCACAACAGGAATTTATTGGCCCAGGGTTCCCGAAGCTAGAAGGCTTGCTCCTGCACTTGGCATCTTCTGGCTTTGGGGTTCCTTGGCTTTTCTGTTAGATAGTAATGCATGTGGCAGTGTTTTCTCCTTTCTTTTCCAGGGTCAACTGACTTCCAGCTTCTGGCTGCTCGGTGGGGCTTCCATGTCCAATTTCCGTTGCTTATAAAGACTTCATACACATTGAATAAAGTCCCACCCTCATTCACCATCACTAAAAACATCTTCAAAGACCCTATTTAAAAGTGGGTTCACACCCCTAGGACCTGGGATTGGCACCTGCCAACATGTCTTTTCTGTGGGACCTAATTCAATCCCAAACAACAATTTTTAATCTTTCCCAACACTTACCTGAAATTTTTGATGAGAATGGAAAGTTTAATGATTTTCCCAACAAAACTATCAGTGTTATTTCTTATCTTGATTTCAGCCCTGTGTGTAGAGTAAATGGAAATAAAGTTCATTCCAATAAATGTGGGGAAAAGAGAAGGTTTTGGCGAATAAAATTTGTACCATGCATTTTACAAATTTACTAAGCTACGAACCATATTTTTTCAAACTAATTTATTGGCTCAAATGATATGTCTTATATTGGTATCTCCTTACATGAATTTATTTATAATCTGAAATAAATTCAGATCCTGCTTATATATCCTGCAGAAATACTGTGACATAACTACAGTTATCCCTTCCACATTGCAACTTTCCCCATTGCGGTATCGATATATCATGGGTCAGAATAAGAAATTAAATGGGAATTTGGGGGGAGTTTTGTGGGAGCTGCAGATGACACACAAAGGCCAGCAGATGACACAGAAAAAGTTTAGAAACTCAGAAATGCATAAAATGTATGTGTAGTATTGTATAACATTGAGGCAGGATAGAATAGGGACCGAAGGAGGAGGGGCAGAAAACCCAACGAGCCACACAGACACCACGTGGCAAGAGGGCTGACTCACAGCCTGCAGCACACCCAGCAGCTGCCGTCAGAAAGCAGCTCCGGGCAGGAGGGGCTCCCCCACCACCACCCGCTTTCACAGCGCCTCGCGCAGCAAACTGCGGCAGAGCTCGTGGACAGCAGTCAGGGGCCTCCAACAGCAGCCCCTAGAAATCAAGGCACCCAATCAATCTCCCCCACTTTGTTCCAAATACACCAACCAGCACAGACCCTTCGCCCCTGGGGTGGTCCATAAAACCAGAGACCCCAGAACAGAGCGCGCATCTCTGCTAAACTCTTTTCCAACTTTCTCATAACTGTGGGCATCTCTGAATTCTTTCTTATGATGTAACCAAGAACCCGACACCAACTCTGGCAACAATATCAACATATCTTTCAAAACCACAAATATACACAATTTCTTTTTTAAAGGTAAAATAAGTAAAAAGTTTGCAAAAAGAACATAAAAGCTAGCAGACGACACACAAAGGCATTCAAAATGTAAAGTATCTTTAAAAGTTTAGTAACTCATAAATGCATAAAATGTAGGTACTGTTATGTGCATTACCTGTACAGTATGTGTTACTGTTTAATAACAAATGAACAGCCACACAATTTTTTTTCTTAAAATTAAATCTGTGTAGAAGAACTGCAGTTCTAGCTGCAGGTTTGGGGAGCTGAGCACACTCACAGCAGCCTCTCACGTGGCATCTGGCAGTGCTCTCTGCACCTCGACTTTCTTGTATCTAGTCTTGTTTAAACGCCATAAACTCTATTAAAATCACAGGTCCCAAGCGTGGTGGTCCTAGTGGTTCGGAAAGTGCTCCCAGGAAACAGGGGAAAGTGACAAAGTTGAAGGAAGGAGCAGAACTGTTAGCTGTGCATTGTTC